>JBAMJR010000323.1:902500-950000 GCA_038501785.1 Myoxocephalus aenaeus | reverse complement strand
ACCTCAGTGTAGTCCTGGTCCTCTATAGATCTCAGTGTAGTCCTGGTCCTCTATAGGCCTCAGTGTAGTCCTGGTCCTCTGTAGACCTCCATCAGTAAACAGACCACCAGAGAGAAGATGGTCTGGTTCTAGAGAGTTCTTCTTAAAGCTCCTCATCGGAGCCACCGGGTCGGATTCTGGTGAAACCAGATGACATCATGCAGGTTCACCAGAACCTCCTTCAGGTCAGACTCCAGCGGGGCCTCCAGCAGAGACCAGTCCACCATGGACCCAGATCCAGCAGAGACCAGTCAAGGGGGGCATGGGAGAACCAGAACCATGACTGTCAAAATAATTATGTTACTTATGGATAATGAAATACAAAAGACGAGCAATATAAAGTTCAATCTTGTCCTTGGAAAAGAAGCATTTTCAGAGGCTTTCAGCGGATGGATTTTGTGATCACGTGACCTCCAACTGGGTCTTCTTCATCTGGGTCTTCAGTCATGTGACGACAGGTAAAGCTCGTCTCAGTCCAACGTGTCTTCCATGTCCAATCTTTGAAAAAGCTCCACAAACAAGATACCGTACTTTTCGGGTTACAAGCCGCTCCTACGGCTGATCAGTGTCCCCGCTGTAGCAAGCTAGTAGCGCTGCTAGCTAGCTTCTGCTGCTACCGCCCGCTGCTGCTGCTACTGCCCGCGTCCCCTCTGCCCAAGTCGGGTGTCGAGCCTGGTCCCGCTACCTTCGGTGGTTTTCAGGGAGCTAGCGGAAGTTAGCGGGGAAGTGACGGAGCGCTAGCAGGAGCCCCAGCTGGCTACAGCGGGGAGCTGTCGGGGACACTGACCGAAGGTAGTAGCGGCTTGTAACCCGAAAAGTACGGTAATAAGAGAACCTTGGACATCAGATACGTCACATTCAGTCTGAACTCATAGCTCCAAACTC
Organism: Myoxocephalus aenaeus; assembly: GCA_038501785.1. Lineage (NCBI taxonomy): Eukaryota > Metazoa > Chordata > Actinopteri > Perciformes > Cottidae > Myoxocephalus > Myoxocephalus aenaeus. Next base: position 949,076 of record JBAMJR010000323.1, on the reverse strand, counting down.
AGCTAGCGGATCACACACGCAAATACACACACACACACACACACACACACACACACACACACACACACACACCACAGCTGTGTGCAGCGGAGCAGCTGGACGCACACCGAGGCTCCGGTCGTGGGCTTCAGCCAGTTAAGCGTTTCGCATCAACCACATGCTGTTTGACTGGCGGCAACAATTACGGCTTTTACTCATCAGCCTCCTGTCCCGGGACTCGGGTAGAGTTACGGGGCGGCTAAAGCCTCTGATGTATTATTCATCTACTCATGTCAGATATTACAGGGCAACCTGCTGCACCACGGGGTCAGGAAGTGGACACTTCCGGAGGTCCAGGACGGTCAGGGTCTGTCCCTCACCATGCATCTGTTGCACCATGCACCAATCAACACATGAAGCATAGACTTCTATACAACCAGAGGATGTATAGAAGTCATGTTCACTCAGATAATTTCTGTGCAACGCTGTGTTCCCACAGTGGACATCATCATAGTGACATCATCACAGTGACATCATCAAGGTGACATCATCACAGTGTCATCATCACAGTGACATCATCACGGCGCTGGCGTCCAGTAGCGGCAGGCGGGACCAGAAGTCCTCCTGCGTTCCCTGTGAGACCCGGCATTAGCAGAGCGCCGGTTTGGTTCTGATCCGTTACTCTGCAGCTCAACATGTGGTGGAGGGGGAGCGGGAAAAAAACAACCCAGAGTTCAAACCTGAGCCTCCCGGCACACAAAGCCTTGGGTATGTGAGGGGCAATAATAGCCCTGCCTAAAAATAAAAGGGCCGAAATGACAGTGGAGGATACCGTTACAAAGAGCTCCAGTGGACAAGTAGGAGGGCCAGCACTTTGAAGAGCTTCTCACAAAAGACAGACCCCCCCCCCAACCACACACACACACACACACACACACACACACACACACACACACACACCTCCGCCTCCACTTCCACCGCCCACTCGGCTCACCCTCCGATCAGGTTCCCATTATCGGCGAGGCCACACGGCGGAGAGGGCAGGAGGGGTTTGAGATGCCTGTCAGGAGCCGCTCGCCCGTGTCCAGCCTCCGTGGCCGAACGACACACACACACACGCACACACACACACACACACACACACACACACACACACACACACACACACACACACACACACACACACACACACACATGCCTCGTATAGTTGTATACCTTTATTGACAATCCATTCTAAGCCTGATCCAGATTTTCACTTAAACTCTCTCCTAAACGTTCATTCGGGATCGCAGTCTGGTTGCACCGGCTGATTATTTTCACCATCAATTATGTAATCCATCATTTTTATTCCCTGTGCTAATAACATGACATGGTGAACAACTTCGGTCAAGACTGAAATGATAAAACTACTGGATGGATGTTGTGCACACGCTCGTGTTCCCCAGAGACAGAATCCTGCAGACTTCCTCCTCTTCACGCCACCGGGAGGTTGACGTTTGAGGTTTTGACTGGATGGAAGTAAAACGTTGGTCCCCGCTAAGCTAAGCTAAGCTAGCTCGCTAGCACCACAGCTGGTCATCTTAACTGTGTGATAAAGGCTTCGTCATCGATGCGTTAAAGACCAGAGAAGAAGAGTCCGAGCTTGCTTAGTGAGCTCAGTTTCCTCTGACAAACAGCCCACGATAGTAAAGCAGTAGCCAAGGTGGATTCCTCCGTCTGCGTGTGAACGAGAGGCCATAACCCAGAGGAAAATATCCGATAACAAAATAATATCTGGATACGTGTAAAATAAAAGTGCTTAAGAGTGTTTTAAGGCGAGTTGCCACTCACAGGAAGGCAAAGTGAACGAACTGAAACAATATTGTCCTGTGCTCGAACACTTCACTGCTCATTGTGTTCTCTCGGGTGGTAAACCACACCCTCAGAGGGATTAAATAAACTATTGAAGTGTTTTTCATACGTCAGGGTGGAGCGACCGACAGCGTGGTTGGACTGACTGTAGTGGCTGAGTCTCAGTTACAGGTGTGTGTGTGTGTGTGTGTGTGTGTGTGTGTGTGTGTGTGTGTGTGTGTGTGTGTGTGTGTGTGTGTGTGTGTGTGTGTGCAAAAGGGGCTTGAGTGCTGGACCAGGTCCACATGTCTGGACATGTCTGCCACCCTCTGTGGCCCACGGCTGGCCTCTGTCATTAGGATCTGAGGGCGCTGGGGGGGTAATAATGGCCCTGAGCTCGACCCTCAACACACGGCACCACCAACTTTTAAATTTGTTCTGTTCAACAACAGCAATTCATCATTAAAAAAATTATAATAATAACCATCCTCGTGTGAGGCAGTGTTTCTACACAAAGTAATTTCCACATGTAACTTATATAGATAGAGTGCTTTGGGGTATAAAACTTTGTGAAAGTTGAAGATAGAATTAATACCTTCAATGTTCACCGATTATATGTTTATTTTACTGCTGTTCACAAGTTAGAACATGGTAATGACAATAACTTTGCGTATATACAGAGCTTCGTACTCTGAAGACCACGACCACCAGAGGGCGCCACATTATGTCCCAAAGCGCTGAAACAGAAACAAACAAAATACCTTTACCTGACTAATAGCATCCGATTCCAGCAAAGTTAAAGCATTATGTCAGCAGGCTACGTCCACGAGGGGTGCAGCTGACAACCATGATGATGACGGGACGAGCTAGCTGTTAGCTATGTGTTAGCAAGCTACAGTAGTTAGCACAACGAATATCAGCTATAGGCCATTTGCTACAGAGGAAACATGACAAATGAAACAGTAGTGCATTCCTGTGCATTTTTTTTAATGATTTTTGATGAAGAAGAGCATGTTAAGAACCTGAACCACGGTTCGGGTTAAATCAGATATTTAGCTTCTTGTCTCTGATCTTTCCTCCCTGCTGTCTTCCTGGAAGCGTTGCTAATCTCCAGTAACTTCTCACGCACCTTAAAGTGAATCACGCCTGGATTGTACGGTGGTGGGTGACATCATGCTCGTGTCACTCAGGGTGAGTCCCCCTTCTCCTCCTCGCGGCCTCGTGGCAGGTGCTTATCAGAGCCGCCAGCCGGACCCTCTCCTTTCCAGGGGGCTCGGAACCAGGCCTGCCCGGGGGAGAGGAATAACGCGGCTCACTCCCATTTTCAACACAGCATTGTTGTGCCGGGCAGCGCGCTCTCGGCAGATTGATATCTCACAGGAGAGAAAGTGTCATTTCCTCGAGCCGAAACCCTCCCGAGAGCGGCGCGCTGCCACCTCCTGAAGAAAGCCCGGGAACTCACATTTCCATCCCGTCTGTCAACTCAGCGCAACAAAACTGACCGCGTGTTAACAATCACTGCTGCACCCTCTTGAGTTCCTGACCAGCGATAACACACATGCACACACCCATGGACACATGCGGTCACACGGCTCTGGCTTTTTGACCTTCAGCTCCCACACTTTCTTAAAATCCTGACTGCTGCATCTGTGTTGTGTTGTACTTGTTAGTGAAAAAATTACTTCTATGTTTGTGTGTGTGGGGTTTCCTGTTGGAGAATTAAACAAAGGGAACATGGGAGATGCAATGTAGAAGAAGAACAAATGGAGTCGAGCTGAGTGTCGGACATAGAGTGCATATAAGAAGTGGACATAGGTGTCATGACATTGCCCCATTGGTTTGTAGACTGCGATTTTTTTTGAAGCCTCAAGTTTGGGCATTTTGGCGAAGTGATGACATGGTAGCGACGCCGTTTACGTCTCTTTTAGCTTCTTTATCTATAGGACTCTTATTTATAGGACTCTAAATGGACCATCATTTACTAAATGAACATCATGCTGTATTGAGGAAGACTTGAAATTAGAGATTGAGACACAAACTCATGTTTACAATGTTTACTGAGGGCATAAATCAAGAGAGAAGTAGAGTAATTTATATAGACTTCTATACAACCAGAGGAGTCGCCCCCTGGTGGTCAGGAGAGAGAATGCAGCTTTAACACATGAAGCATATACTTCTATACAACCAGAGGAGTCACCCCCTGGTGGTCAGGAGAGATAATGTAGCTTTAACACATGAAGCATATACTTATATACAACCAGAGGAGTAGCCCCCTGGTGGTCAGGAGAGATAATGCAGCTTCAACACATGAAGCATATACTTCTATACAACCAGAGGAGTCGCCCCCTGCTGGTTAGTAGAGAGAATGCAGCTTTAACACATGAAGCATATACTTCTATACAACCAGAGGAGTCACCCCCTGGTGGTCAGGAGAGATAATGTAGCTTTAACACATGAAGCATATACTTATATACAACCAGAAGAGTAGCCCCCTGGTGGTCAGGAGAGATAATGTAGCTTTAACACATGAAGCATATACTTATATACAACCAGAGGAGTAGCCCCCTGGTGGTCAGGAGAGATAATGCAGCTTCAACACATGAAGCATATACTTCTATACAACCAGAGGAGTCGTCCCCTGCTGGTTAGTAGAGAGAATGCAGCTTTAACACATGAAGCATATACTTATATACAACCAGAAGAGTAGCCCCCTGGTGGTCAGGAGAGAAAATGCAGCTTTAAGACATGAAGCATAGACTTTCCTACTCTGCATCATCGCCACTTAAGATCAAAGTTGGCAGTAGATTCTTTTACAATTGGAGGGGCAAATCTGCACCGATGCTGTGATCCCACACACGGACTATGCGTCCTTTAAAAGTTCAAACATTATTCTTACATGTAGAACCAGTGGAACACACAATGGGAGAAATAAGGAGAATTTGATTAAAAAACGTCATTTGTCAATCAAATTCAAGGTCCTCTTAGTTTCCAGAGTCACAATAGGTTGATAAAGACCTTTATGTGGGGTCCCCTCCCTCTGAGGAGACATATTAACAGCCTTCTGTGACTAATGGATGTAGTTGGATCTCATTTAAAGCAGGGAGGGTATCAAATCCACGCACGCACAAAGACATTAAAGGAAGTCCTCCGGGAGGCCGCAGCGTTTTGATCCCCGCCGCCCCTCGTGGGACGTCTAGCCGCTCATTATGTCGGTTAAAAAAAAAGAAACTACAGTATCCTGTGCCTCTAATGTCCCTGTAATTTATCGAACGATACCCAGCGTTTTCTCGTCTAGATCGTCATCACGTATCATGTCACAGAGGAGAAGTGAAGTGAGTCTTGTTTCAGAGAGGAAGGAGAGCTTAATAACAATCCGTTTCACATAATGGTGCCATTTTGAGCTTCTTTTTTTTTTGAGGCACTTATTCATTGTTGCTTGTAATCTGAGAGATTTCCAGCTTGTTTTACGGGAGCATTTCATCTAAATAACCGTTTCCAAGTGTTAGCTTGAAGGATCATTTCACCAAAAAAGAAGAAGCAATGAATAGATTAAATATATATTTAAAAGCTTCCCAGAGCTTCTCTCAATACAGAGCAAGGCAGATTTTCCTACTCAACATAAGTAAAAATGTCATATACGAGATTTTAATAAAATATTTTGTTTTATTTTACTTACATTTTACCTGTACACATATTACCATGGTTTCTATGCATTATGTCTGCATGTTAACGCCCAAGCTTTTGATAACTTTTCATCACAAAGGTTTTAGATTCTTTGAATTTGATCTGATTAAAATTCCATGGAGGAGTTTGTAAAAGTACAACGCCTTTAAATTATTGGGCACTCATTGAAATTCAAAATTTCAACCCTACAGTGTTATTGAAGGACATACCAATATTTTTTTCATTTTCAGATAGAACATTTAGGCCAATAATTTTTTTTTTTTTGTGGCTCAAGGTGGGTGGGGCCAAGCCCCATTGCCCTCTATTGGCCGGCCGCCACTGTGCATATCAGATACATACCCATGTGTTACATCTAAAATTGCAGAACAATCTCAGCTATCTATATAATGAGGCACAATTGTCATAAGGCAAACGTGTTCAAAAAAAATCTTCATATATCTTGTGAGAACATACCTTTACTCATGTTGACGAAACGTGTTGGTGCTAGAAGTTGGTTTACCAAAGGTATTATGTAAACAAAAGCAGGGAAATATATAAATGGTAGTTACATGTAAATAAATGTCTAAAACCAAATTTAATATTATCGTTTTTTGAGCAGAAATGTGGTCTGTCACACCTTTCACCAAAATGATAGAAATGGGACTGAGAAATGACTTCATACTGCAGATAAAGCTTCATGGGGTGTGTGCAAATGAAAAATGAGCATTACAACATTTTTTTTTTTCAAATAAAATATGATATGTGATATTGACGATGCAGTCGGGTAATAAGCTGATACTGCCTGCAGTGGTGTCCCCGCTGTAGCAAGCTATCTCCCGTTAGCTCGCGGAGCTAGTGCTAGCTCCCTGCTAGCTCCCCAACAGCCAGCCCCGTCTCAGAATCAGACTCGGCACCGGGGAAAACCACCGAAGGGGTCGGGACCAGCTAAATGTGCTCACTGTGCTAGCGTAAATATGCTAAAACAAAGTTGAGTTAGTAAATACACATACCCATCTTCCAGTGGATCCCTTCTCTCTGCATAATCCTCTTGCAGGTGTCGAAGCCTTCAGGGCCTGTCTGACGCTCCTCCGTCCTCATCGCTGCTGGCCAAAATCGCTGCAACGGCTTCCTCTGTTGTGAACTGTGTTCTCTCCATGATCTCTAGCTTCTGTCTGACTGTAAACTACAGCATGTATATATAAACCTAGGGTGACCAGACGTCCTCTTTTTCCCGGACATGTCCTCTTTTCGAGACCTAAAAAAAGGGTCTGGCAGGGAAAATAGTTATTACCCCCTTACACGTTTTGGAAATGGTATCTCCCTCACGTTCCACCTTCTTGCGCACGCTTTGACTGTAGAGAGAACTGTCATTGGTCGACCGATCTCAACGTAAATGTAAGTTCACGGCATGCTAAACGCTGCTACTGCTGCCCCCCCGCGACGAAGTGTCCTCTTTTTAACAAACTCAAATCTGGTCACCCTATGTAAACCTCAGGTATGTAGGTTATTGTAGGTCCTTTGTAGCGTAGCTGGGTGGGTAGGTCCTTAGGGATTTCCTGAGTGTTCATTGGTAGTCACAACATTTTTTGACGGACACCTGAATTGACTAATCCCGGTGAAAGAAGTGACAGCTTCTGTTACAGGGACACAGAAGGACACAGAGGGGGCCGTAAAACTGCAGAGTTTGGCGCTTCTAACAGTAGCGGATTCTTTTTTACTGCGCCGTATTTTCGCGGAGATATGAATATTTACAAAAATTAAACACTGTATATCACGCCGGTGTGACGCAAGACCCCAGAGGGTTAACAGCAAGCCTCCAACCTCGCCGTTGCTGGGTCATTAACGGACAATGCATGTTGTCCAAATCAACAACCAGTCCCATTTAGTCATAACAATCCAACAAAACCGCGGCACTAAAACACTGCACACACAAGACATCTCCGGCGCAGCTGCTGGCATATATATTTAAGTATATTTAGTATATATTTTTGTGCTCAATTGGAACAACTTCAAGTATACTTAGTACATTTTAAGTATATTACTGTGTATGTGCTAATATACATGCATGTATATTAGTACATACATACAGTACAAAAAAAAAGTGTTTTAAGTATATTTAAAATGTGTTTTAAGTATATTTAAAATGTGTTTTAAGTAGATTTGAAATATATTATTAATATATTACAAATATGTAAACAATACAATTTTAATATATTTATAATGTGCTAATACAGGGTACCCCAAGGATTTTTCATCTCAAATTTAAGACTTTTTAAGACCTTTTCAAGACCACTTTAAATGAAATTTAAGACCAACATCGCACCTTTCCTGATATGCGTATGAATGAAAAAAATAGGAAATCAATCAATCAATCAAATAACTTTAATCATAAGACAGAACCATTTAAAACAATAACTGTGAGGGGTGTACGTGTGTGTGTGTGTGTGTGTCTAGATATGTCTGTGGGTGCACCTCTGTGCGGTTGTAGTACAACAGATCCTACAGCCTTTGGAGCGCTGCGCTTTTGGCAGCAATCTGTTCATCCAGTTTGATGAGTTCAGCCAACTTGTCCTTGTGGCTCCTTCTAAAGGCATTAGACTTTGCTATTAGCTCTGCCATCTTGCTGCCTGCTTGCTTGGCTTCAGCCTGGTCTGCCAACTTATCAGCATCCCTGAGCAGATGTTCGGCTACTTCCTGGATGGATTTTCTGTGCTTTCTCAGTTGCTCCAGGTTCTCCTCAATGGCCTTTCTTTTTTCTGACTCTGCTTGAGATTCTCTCTTTTTCCTCTCTGTCTCCAGATGAATTCTATATCTTGCTCTGGCAGATGAGACCGAGGAAAGCAGGGCTGGCGTGAGGGGGACCTTGGTCACCCCTCCATGGAGAGAGATGTAGTCACAGACAATTCTCTGAGCTACAACAGTGTCTTCTTGAATGTTAGAAGTTTCAATTTCTGTATTCACCGAAAAGCCCCGCTCCACTGTTGCCTGTCCGTGTGATAGAAGTAGAAGCTTCTGGATAAAGGACCAAAGTTGTGGGTAGGTCTCACTGATGATGCTGTTTAGAAAGACACCTAGGCCCTATTTTTCATACCTGGCTTACTGAGTTAGCGGGCTAATTGTCAGGATAAGATGACGTAGGTCAGGCTTATTCAGTTTCTCGAAGCAAGCTTAGATAAATCACCATAGCAACACAGCCAAAAATGTAAACCTGCTCCCGGGCAGGCTTACTGAAATTCACTGGATAAGCTGGCCACTCCCACCGGACAAAAAAGGCAGCTCACTTCCTCATTGATGAAGGAGCGGTATTAGTTATATTAGTTTTATTGGGAGAGAGTTCTTTGAGATCGCCAAGATCCGTCCTCACATCATCATGACTTCCTGTACGCGGCGCTATAGATTCTGCCTTCAAGGAATCATTTATTTACGAGAGCTTCTCGAGCCGCGGACACTGATCCCCAGAGGCGCAGCCGATCGCCCGTCTCACAGACAGAGACTATCACCCGCTGCATGCCGCACTGTTCTTAAGTTTATTTAGCGCTTAAGAAACTTATGGATGTGTTGAAAGCACTCATAATTATATGACAGTGTTATTAGTACACCATACATATCATTATTGTCGAACATGATTAAGGTGGACTCATGATAAGAATACAGAGAATCACACACAATTTCTTTTCACTGCTTCAATTGATTGAATTTCTGATTATGAATAATACATATATACTGATCCGCCCATACACATATTCAAACTCCTAGTTATATAGAAATATACACATACATGTATATACATATAGTACATGATTCATACGCGCATACAGTACATATATCCTCATAAGTATATATTTATTCGTAAATATAATCTGATTGATCTGGGTGATGAAGCACTTAAAATTTGCGGATACATTTTCCCAACACTGACATTTAACTTGTCTGATATATTTGCGGCGCTTATGTCTCGCAGCAGGGCGGAGTTAAGCTGCGTTCACGGCAACAATGTTACAAAAACGTTGGAATATTCACAACGCGTTTGCTGTGAATGATTAAGGTAATGACTTCCTCATATGTCTTCATGATCATCTCCTGCTTCTCATCGGAGAAATAAAAAGAGGTTCCTCTGAGTTTATTTGCTATTGTATTGTTAGAAGATCGTGGTGTCAGTGCTCGATTATTATCCCTTCTGAAGAGGAACGGACACGCGCATTTATCCAGAGGATTGACGTCTGGCTAGAATTAACGAGACCGTTTCAGCGCGGATCAGCTGTGAAGAAACCCAGATAGCCTGATGTCAATCATCTCGCTAATTTAAGATGGAGATTAGGACATTTGCCTGACTTTGTTTAGCCAGGTACGAAAAATAGGGCCCTAGTCTTTTCTTGAATGGCTGGAAGCACTGAAATTCTTCAGTGTGGACCTCCAGGGACAGCATCTCTGAGAACTTCTGGATGATCAGATCACCAGCAGCAATTCCTCCATCCAACTGTCTGTCTTGTAGAAACTTCTTGACTATGCTCTTCATATGTTTCTCACATGATTCAGGGTTGCTGTACATAAAGGCTGGGTTCAGACAAGTCAATTGTCTAACAATCGGAAACTTCAGAGGGCTCTTCTCCTGAATCTTCTGGACCATTTTGGATAGACACTCTATGCATTCATTTCGAAAACGTAGGATGGAATATTCCTCTGAGGATTTACTCCGCTGTTGGAGTTCCTAGCAGACGTTTTTATCTCAGTGAAATGTGTGTACGGTATGGATTGAAGTAGACTATTTTTGTGAGATCTCACAACTCTTTTTTTTTGTCTGTTTTCTACCAGGCTGCAACCTCCGTGAAGATGACGGAGTGACGGTGGTCTTCGTGTTTAGTTAGTCTATTTTGAATGTAATTTAATTTGACCCTGTGTGCATTCAGTTCATTAAAATGTACTCTAACATTTTGGTCTACGTGTCTTATTTTATTGTATTGTTATATAATAATGAACAATATTTTCTAATCATATATTATTATATATAAAATGTTATCTTATTTGGCATTTGTTGGACTGCTTGTGTTACCAAACAATGGGATCTTGATAGGCTTAATTTAGTAAGTAAAGTATTGTTTTTGTGTCATGATGAATATATTCAACTCGATTCTGGGGCGTCATCCTGAGACTTCGCTGAGTCGGCAACCGGACCCTGGCGACGTGTTTTCTGTAGTGCCGGCTTCAGGCCAGTGCTGGCCCCAGGTTAGTTTCAATTACGGCCGAGTGACGGCAGTGACGGCCGCCGGAATCGGGCCAGTGTATTCGGTCCGATTCTGGGGCGTCATTCATGCCGAGTCTCAGCAGAATTGGCAACGGGACCCGGGCCGGACATGTTTCTTCCGGCGTGTCTAGCTTAAGCCGGATCCGGACAAGGTCATTTTGGCTACCTGGGGAAGAACCCTTTAATTTACAGAGAAGAAAAATCTTTAGCTGGAGGACTGTGGACTCTGTAACACTACTGGCAAGTGCATCTGACCCTGCTTGTGAGACACGCGCGATGGAAACGGGAAAGCAGGTTCGCATAGCTCGATGCAAACCTGCGAGCGCGCTAGTTAGGGAGGGGGGGGCGACCAGCGCGCGATCAGCTGTTAAACTCTACAGCGTCTCAGCCAGTTCAGAGCCATATATAGGTTGCCTGATATTTTGGATGCGACGTTTGGGTGTACTAAGATTCGTTGTAACAACGAACAATAAACACATGTTGTGGCGCCGTATCAAATAAGGAAGGGGGTAAAAATTAAGACTTGATGAACGAAATTTAAGACCTGTTGACAAAATTTAATACCTTTTTAAGGCCTTAAATTATGAATACTAAATTTAAGACTTTTTCAAGTTTTTAAGACCTCGCGGGTACCCTGTAATAGTATACCAAAAGTATACTTTTGGTATACTATTAGCACATTATAAATATAATAATAGTGTTAATAGTATACCAAAAGTATACTATTAGCACATTATAAAATATTAATATTGTGGTTAAAGTATACCAAAAGTTATACATTTGGCTTATTCCAACTACAAAGAAAGCACACTTTCTTTTTATGCTATATTACTTTGTACACTCCATACTATTCTCCATTAAAAATATTATAAATGTATTACAGTATCCTAAATGCTGAATGAATGTCCCAGATAGTAATCAAAATCACTTTATTGAATTAAAATTTACATAGTACATCTATAAAAAAACAGAATGACCATGTTTCAGATTGTAGCAATATAGACGAACAATGAACCATCAACAATAGAACCACAAACAGGCTCCATATTATGTTTTTTTTTTTTGGTTGTACTGCTCATTATTACACTTTCGCCTGATGACCGCTCGCACGTCCAAGGCACTCGTCTGCGGCACTCGTCTGTGGCAATTCTTTATTAACAGCATCTGTTAAGAGAAGAGACGAGAGATGATGTCACACAGCATATTCACACAACATCTTCTTATATTTTGACTACACAGGAAATCCTGTTGAACCAATAGTAAATCAGGATTAACATTTAGGAACTATATCAATATGACATGCCAATATTCCTACCAGTGCAGGTCAAACATACATTTCATCACTGGTGGTGTGTTCATCACAAACATGTGATCCTGCTGCTTTATAAATCGCAGAAGCTCTAAATAGTCTACATGCGACTCAAGACAATGACCTACCTGTTATGGCCTGCAATTTGGCAACGTCCAGTTGTTTTCAGGAGGTCTCCCTTTCCCAGACTTCGCAGTCAGGGTGGACAGTGTAAGGACGTCCTTTGTGAACAGCAGGGCAGCAGCTCCTGGCAAAAAAGGGTCATGGGTGATAGATTAAGCCGCAGGAAGGCCCTCTTTAAACTGTCACTGTGCTGCCAGCCAAGGCGTGCTGTATATGAGAGTGGAGGTTCCCACTCTCTACTAATTCGTATGACTGATGTGTGACACATGTAACCTAATAAATCCCATCACTTTATTTCTGACACATTTTAACTTGAACAGCAGACGATGCTAGAAAAGACAAAAAGAAAGCGGTGTCATTTTTCTACAGCCATCAATATTTACTTCACAACGACAAGTTAAAGCAAAAAAGTTATTTCTACTTTTATTACATATCTTTTCAATTTCGCTGTCCACAGAAAACCATGACATCACGGATGAAGGTGTCCCGTTAGCCGAGGGAGGGCATCATTACCCGGACATACTCCACACACTCACTCTTTTTTTTTATAGATAATTTCTGGGAGTTCTAGGTGGAAAATAAGTGGGAAAATAAAGTTAGATTTGTTCGATTAGTATGAACTCTGTACGTGGTACAAAACAGAAGGTTTTAATGTGAACGTTGGCCAGTAGTAGATGGATAATATTAATACTTTTCAGTACAGAGCAATGTTGTGTAAACAAGCTAAAGCTTGCATACCGTCTTCTGAAATGTCAACGGCTCCAATTCTCATCTCAACACCTAGCATACCACGAAAGGATGCCATGAGGTCATCCATGCGGTGACCAGTGTTATGCTGTGTTCACACCGGACGCGGCGCGAATTTGCGGCGCGACCAGATTACATGCATAGTCAATCCACAGACACGCCGCCCCGCGAATCGCCGATTTTTTCGTGGGGCGGCGTGATAGACGCGTTTGAGGCCGCGCGAACAGAGCGTTTGACGAGGGGCGAACAGAGCGAAGGACGCGGCGCGAATTCGCGTGAGTTAAATTATCCCAACTCCAGCAGAGAAATCGCGTGACGCAAAGTTGCGGCAGCCAATCAGCGTTGAGAATCAGCGTTGAGAAGCTCCGCCCGTCATCACCGCCGTCTTGCCGTTCTTGAATGAAACTGCTGCTGCTTCACCAGAACCAGCGCTGGCAGCGGCCGTTATTCAGACACTGTTGTGGGACTACGGATAATATTATGAACCCAGACACCATGGAGTTTAATGTTCCGACGTATGTGGAGTTTACACAACAAGTATAAAGCAGAACTAGTGGTTATTTCCATGGTGGATGGCAGAATCGGTATCCGTTTTACGGAGAAGCCAGACGCAGTTCCTGGAGGAGTCGGAGAAATTCACCGAGCTGTGTGTGGCTACGGATGGTGTTATGAACCCAAACACGAGGGCGTTTGATGTTCCGACATGTTAGGAACTTCCACAACAAGTATAAAGCAAAACTAGTGGTTATTTATTCCATGGTCGATAGCGGAAATGAAAGCTCCTTTCACAGAGACAAGCGACTGAGATAAGCCACGCCCCTTTCGCGGCGCGATGTTTCGAGTTTGGTGTGAACACCCTCGTTTCACTCGCGCGAGTAAACTTCCGCGGTGAACGTCCGGTGTGAACACGGCATTATCATCCATCTGTTGATACAAGAAAGAATGGAATACAAAACAAAGGAAACAATTGATTAGAGTTACTTTAAACCACATGTCCTTGTCAGGTACAACAGATATGTACAGATTCCTGGGTGGCATAAAGGCCAGCAAGTTATCTGTCTCTTAACCGGCCTGCCACGTAATTAACCTAAGCATTACCTTAGCTAACCTTTGGTAAAGTAAGCTAATGTTAGCCAACACAGAAAACTATAACTGACGTTACATCGACGATGCTAAGGAAAAGACAACAAACTCAACTATTAGATAGCCAAGTTAACTTACCCTTGACTTCCAAGGCGACTTAGAACAGCAGAAACCAAGCCTCAAATTAAAATGTAGCTAACCGCTAGCTAACATAACACTAATGCTACCGGTTAAGCTAACGCTACTTTCTCCTGATGTAGAAAATGTAAGGTGTCACTAACGTCGACCGTTCAAGAAAGCTTTTACCCTGACTAATACATGATGTTGGTATTCTTACCTCAAGAAGAGGGGTCATGTTCCCAGGAGTCCGGGCAGGGCCGGCTGTTGTTCGTTCAGCAGCGTGTAATGTAATGTTTTATCGAAGAAGTGCAGGCTGCTTGCAGCTGTGAATGGGAATGTTGACTGGAGGTTGAGCCTACGTCGCACTGCATGTAGAGCTGGCACTCACCTGGCTTAAAACGTTTCACGGAACACGGAATAAGATATACTAAAACGGCAAGATATCAACATATATATTTAAAAAATGTGCTTTCGGTGCATGTTCACAGTAACACATTTTAACACATTCCTTAAGAATAATACAATTAATAGATTGAAATAATAGCATGAATACGTTTACTTACGAATTACACTAAAATATTACTTAAAATATAAAAACTGTGGTATATTTTGTTAGAATATATTTATTGAAAGTATACTACAGTACAATTATTTTAAAGTGTGTTAAAAGTTAAAATAGGTGAAAGCGTGATATATAAAATCTGTATTTATCAAATGTGCTTTAAATAAAAAAAAATCTATCAAAGAAGTGTACTTTCTGCAAATATATAAAAAGTATACTTTTGTATATTTGCAGATAGTACACTTCTTTGATAGTATATTTTAAATATACTATTTAAAATGTAAGTATACTTTAAATATACAAAAGTATACTTTTTTTCCGCCTGTCCGCAGTCCCGGCTCGACCAGCAGCAACAACAGCGCTGTGGCTTGTTTATGATTAAATACAACTGCAGATGTAAAATCAGTAACACAGCCAGCATTTCACTCACCAGATGCCCATAACCCTCCGTAACCCTCTGTGCGAAAGACGTCATCAGTAAATCCACCAACAAGTCCGTTTCTCAGGCTCCAGCTGCAATGGAAGCAGTGCTGCAGGCTGAAGGCAGAGCAACAGAGGAAGACAGGAGCTGTGCAATGAGAAATTAAGCTAATAGGGAAAAATAAGTATAATACATGTAGTGTATTTGTGAAAAACAATTAAATTATAAAATAGCTATAACTTTGTGATTCTATTTAGGCCAGAAGAGAAGGCTTAGCAGGCCCACCACTGGACTGCGGTGTCCACAGACAGGCTTTTGGCGTCAAAGCACCTTGTACAGTACTGTAAAGTATTATAAAACAGAGGTCCCTAACCACCGGGCCGCAGCCGTACAGAAAGAATGAATAAATACAAAAATGTTGATTGATTATCAAGGTCGGAAAGATTATTTATTTTGAAAATTACTGGATACATCCATCCGTGCGTCTGAACGTGATATGTTACCCCAAAAATTAAACCCACAATCACTGACAGTTTCCTTAAAAGTAAGTTTCAGACAACAACTCTGCCGGTGTTCTGGATCAAAATCAAGGCGGAATATCCTGAGATCGCCAATAAAGCTCTGAAACCCTGCTTCCATTGCCAACATTCTGTCTTTGTGAAGCGGATTTTAAGTTACGGAGTAGACTGGACATTAAGAACACACGGTCCCATCACCCCGAGATGGGACCGGCTCGTTGCAGAGAAACAAGCTCAGGGCGTAATGGTGAGTTGTATTTTTATGCATATATATTTTATGCATATATTTGTTTTTATGCCGGTCATATCATTTTATTACGTCATATTTATCACCCACACCGTCAAGTGAAAATATTGTTGTACACAAAAATGAAACACATGGAATAAAACAAAACTGTTAAACGGTCATAATCTGACATAAGTACCGCATGCTAAATAAAGGGTTAAAATCCCATGGAGGAGTTTGTAAAAGTCCAGCGCCTATAAATGGCAAAAGAACAAATGTTATTTAATTTCAGGTATTTTTTAGTTATGAATCCATATAGACTATAATTGAGTTTAGAAAGCTTTTTATTTATTGATAATTTATGGAATCTTTTAACTTCCTCATTTAACATAGCTGTTAATATCAATATTCTCCTGCAGTATAGAATTGTTCTCTGCTTGTGAATTTTTTCTTAAAGAAACAGAACTCTGATCTCAAAGCTAACAGCAAAGCAAGTTGCAACCAATAATTCATCATTCCTTTGCAAGTATCCTCTGAAAACGACACCATGAATCAGGCAAAATTCATCCAAAAGCAAGGACAGGCAACAACTGGCTTTACAGACACCAGTTCCAAAATGGAAGAATCGCCTGACTCCGGGCGATTCCCTTCCAGACAACAGGTTTAAACCCTGAACAAGTGGCTCTACGTCAACCAGGGCCAAGACCACAAGGCATTGTCAAACCTGAGTTGAATCCCAAACCAACAACAAAACAACTGGCTTTAGGAGGCATGGTCAATGCCATTGAGAAACCTGAAAAAAATCCTCAGGAAAAGGAAATGCTGATCCTTAATGATTTTGCCACACAGCTGAAGTCCCTCTGCCTCGATATAGATAAAAGCCAGGCAGAGATCCAAGGCTGGGAAAAACTGGACATTGTACAGAAAAAGACTCAACAGTTTAATGTACAGAAAAGCACAACCAAGAAAGCATGGGACACCCTTCGAAAACAAGTGAGGGTGCTTATCGACAAAGCTCAAAACCACCGCCTGTTTGAGACCATGCTTAAAACGGCGAAAGCCAAGAAAGCAGAAATGTACAGTGAGCATGAAGGTCTGCTGCAGAAAATGAAGGACCAGCTGGCAAAGCTGAAGAGCTGAAGAGCAACTCAAGTCGCGGAGTTCAAGGAACAAATTAAGTTCCTTGAAAATAAACACCAAAAAGAGTTTGCTTTGGAGGAAGCGCTCCTAATCGGCAAAAAAGCAGACAAAGAGGCAATCAGACAAGACAACTGTGCGCTGCCACAGAACATCCAGGAGTTACAGAAGGAAGTCCAGTTGGGAGAAGCTGTGAGGAAAGAAAACCTGGCCATGCAAGCTTCCATTGAAGAGGGAAACCTTCACAATGAGGCTCTGCAGGAGGAACTCCAGCTACTCAACCGAAAGATTGATGAGGGGAAGCTCTGGAGGAGCACGGGCAGCAAACTACAGGCCCGTTCAGACTCTTTGACGAAAGAAAACGACGGCCTCAAACGAGGAATTTGAAATCAAGCGCAATTTCTCCGTCCTGGAGGACGAAAAGAGAACCCTGGTGGGGGAAAACTATGTATTGTTTAAAAGCCACAAAGAAGTCCTCCAAAAGCTTCTCAACCAGGAAGACTACAAGAGGAAGCACGATCTTCTAAAGGACCAGACCGACTCCTTGATGGAGCAAAAGGTCCATTAGACTCAAATAGTCTAAGGTTTGAACAACAGACTGTAAGTTCTCATTGCTTTCAAAACAAACTACAAAGCAATGAAGCCAGAGAAAGCCATTCTCACCAGGCAGAAAAACACTGATGAAGCAAATTCAGGTCCTGGAGAAAAAGGTCTCCCGTGAAAAAAGCTACGACAACGAAAGTACTGGGATAGAATCAGACGTCGTCACCCTGAACCTGGAAAATTACACACTTCAGCAGCAAGTCGATGAGCTCAACGACTCACTGAATGATGCTTCCTCCGACAGTCCTTCCACTCCTTAAATATCTGAAAGAAACTTGGCAGGTTTTACTCCAGTTTTATTGCCTTCAAAACAGTATTTTTTTTAACTCTCTTTATGTTTTAAAGAGGGTTGTGGTGGCAGGGGCGTGGTTAGCTCAGGTGCAGAGGGAGAGAGGGAGGGAGCGATTCAGAGAACAGGTGCCGGATAATCAGGCTCAACTGGGGGCAATTGGTGTCTGTGTGTTTCTGCCTGTTAAAAACCAGCAGTAGCGACGGAGCGGGGAGGGGGAGTGGAGGCGACGCAGCCGAATGAGCTGGTGGACCTGGGAGCAGATACAGGAGCAGTTACAGGCGGGTGCGCTCGGGGGCGAGGCCGAGAGCGCACACCAGGCAGCCGATCAAATAAAGTATCTTGCTAAACGCAAATCCGAAGTGTGTTGCCCTTTTGTGCCGTCCGAGACTCACGGAGGTAGCGAACTACGCTACAAGGGTATTCCGGGTGATCCAGTTTCCTTCCTTAAAAACATTTGTTTTACTTTCATTTCGTTTTAAAGGGGGTAATTCGGGTGATCCAGTCTCCTCCCTTAACCCTCTGGGGGCGGGGCCCGCTTCGAAGCGTTAAACCAGGTGTTTCAATTTTTTTATAAAATTATATCATCACAATAATACGTCACAGAGATATGGTTTCAAATCTGGCGGATATGGTTTCCACTTCCGCGTCTGAGCATCTAAACATGGACATGTATGAGGCGTGCAAAGCTTCAATGTGAGTCAAAAGATGCCAAGCAAAGAGTCCTGAGCAAAGCTATATTGGAGGGGACTGACTGTGCAGCTTCAGAGCCTGAAGGATTCACTAACAAGGAGCTAGCCGGAGCTAACGGGCCAGATAGCTGGCTACAGCGTTTCTGTGAGACTTGATAATATAAATCGTTATATTCTGTAGATATTCTTCATTTCATTATTCTTCTGTCTATTAGAGTTCAGGTTGTGCGAGGTCAGTTTAACAAATACTTTCTGTGAGAAGTTTCTGTGAGAACAGTCCGGTTGTCTGTTCCTCAAGGTTCCACGCTCTGCACCACAACACTCACATCTGTTTATCAGTATATTGACATTAGGGAAGCAGACTGGTTCGTTGCACGCTCCAGTCTTGTGAGAAAAGATGAGGACGCGATTCTCCTCCTCTTAGAAAGGTTAGAGCCAATAGAAATGTTAGATGTTCATGACGGAAAACCGTGTATTAAAGAGCCGACCTTCCGGCTGGTCGGTGTGGTTTCTTGGACGGTCAACCTGCGTGTTGACTGGACGACTCCCTGCTATCGCGATTGCAGCGCTTGTTACTCTACTTGTGATCAAGGAAAATAAATTCAGAGAACGAGAGAAGTTGTTTGACTAAGTTCTTCCGGACGCTACACCAGGCATCCAATAATTAGTACACATTAACAGACTGAACGGTAAGTAATCAATTGTTGTCCCTATTACAGTGAACATAGTACGACCAGTAGTGTTGGACCTCCATTATGTGTTTGTAAGACCGTAAATAACATTTGTGTGTTGACGATAGCTTAGCGTTAGCACGTCACTACACAGTGCTGTGTTGGCTGTTCTCTTCCGTGTCTATGACTGAACGGTGCATAATCAATTGTTGTCTCTATCACCGTTAACCTTCTTACAGTGAACATAGTACGAACAGTAGTGTTGGATCTCCGTTATGTGTTTGTAAGACCATAAATAACGTGTTTGTTGACGATAGCTTCGTAGCTTTAGCACGTCACTACACAGTGCCGTGTTGGCTGTTATCTTCCGTGTCTATGACTGAACGGTGCATAATCAACTTGTCTCTATCACCGTTAACTTTCTTACAGTGAATTTAGTAAGCCTAGTAGTGCTGGATCTCCGTTAATCGTTACTACTGTATGTGTTTATGTCACGTTAGGTGCTGCTAACACGGCGCGAGCTAACGAGAGCTAACGAGAGCTAACGGAGATAGCTGACTACAGCTATGAACGGTGGTAATCAACTGTTGTCCCTATCACCGTTAACTTTCTTTCAGTGAACTCATACTGACTGTATTAATGTATTTTACAGAGTGGATTCAGAGCTGTGAGGGTCCAAAGGACAACATGCAGCATCGCTGCAGCAGTCTGCCTGTCCCAACTCCAGCGGAGAAATCGCGTGACGCAAAGTTGCGGCAGCCAATCAGCGTTGAGAAGCTCCGCCCGTCATCACGGTTTTGAATGAAACTGCTGCTGCTCCGCCAGAACCAGCGCTGGCAGCGGCCGTCATTCAGACGCTGTTGTGGGACTACGGATAATATTATGAACCCAGACACCATGGAGTTTGATGTTCCGACGTATGTGGAGTTTACACAACAAGTATAAAGCAGAACTAGTGGTTATTTCCATGGTGGATGGCAGAATCGGTATCCATTTTACGGAGAAGCCAGACGCAGTCCCTGGAGGAGTCGGTGAAATTCACCGAGCTGTGTGTGGCTACGGATGATGTTATGAACCCAAACACGAGGGCGTTTCATGTTCCGACATGTTTGGGACTTCCACAACAAGTATAAAGCAAGTGGTTAAACTAGTGGTTATTCATTCCATGGTCGATAGCGGAAATGAAAGCTCCCTTCACAGAGACAAGCGACTGAGATAAGCCACGCCCCTTTCGCGGCGCGATGTCTCCAGTTTGGGGTGAACACCCTCGTTTCACTCGCGCGAGTAAATTTCCGGTGTGAACACAGCATTAGAGATAGGGTAAGAAGCTTGGACATCAGGAGGGAGCTTGGAGTCGAGTCGCTGCTCCTTCGTGTCGAAAGGAGTCAGCTGAGGCGGTTCGGGCATCTAGTCAGGATGCCTCCTGGACGCCTTCCATTAGAGGTTTTCCAGGCACGTCCAACTGGTAGGAGACCCCGGGGAAGACCGAGGACACGCTGGAGGGATTATATCTCCCGGCTGGCCTTGGAACGCCTCGGGATCCCCCAGAATGAGCTGGAAAGTGTTTTGGGTGAGAGGGAAGCCTGGGTCGGTCTGCTGGGCTCTCTCTCTCTCTCTCTCTCTCTCTCTCTATATATATATATATATATATATATATATCTCTGCTTGCATTCCTCTGATCTTTAATCCTTAATGTTGTGTAAATGTAATTTATCGGGCTGAACACACACGTGCCGTCCTATTTCTTTACCTTTTTTTTTTTTTTTGCTTCCGCTGGTAACTATGTGTTTAACATCCCATTGCTATGATTTTGGGTAATTCCCTTGGGCAAAGACAGCATTGAATGCTGACTTACGGAAGGGGTTCATAAAGGGCTCAAAATAGGGTTTGAGTTAAAATAACTCAAACCCTCTACGATGCGACAGCGGGACAGAACTAAACCCTCACGGAGTTAGCGGGAGCCTCTGTGAGTCTGTAAGGGACGAGATGGGATTGGACCTTGTTACTCCTTTTGGCTGTTACATTCTCCGCCTGACAACCGTGTTGTGCTTTTATGGAGGTGGTTTTCCAAACTGTTAGTGACATTTCTCCCTGAATCAAATGTTTTGGGGTTTTGTCGTCATTTTCAGAACCGAAGTAGTTTTATTTTTATGTAATGTTGTCCCGAAAAAAAAGATTGACACAAGAAAATAAACCCGCACAATTGGTGTCCCAGGTACACAAAACCATTAGATTATGTTTTGTGACTATTTCAGACTGCGTTGTTTCACGATCTCAAACCAACATGCAGGACTAATCCCCACTGTTATACATCACTAAAAGTCATTGATTTACTTTCCCCTCTGATGGCGACCGGCATCTGTGTTTGCGTATCTGGTGCTCGACAGTTGAAATTATTTGCATACCGCCATGAACTCCTGCAGGAACCGCATTCTGGCCTTTCTTTGTGAGTGTGGCGGCGTTCAATACGGTTCAGACTTTATGGTTTAATTGCTCCTCTGCGACACGCCCCCCTCCCTTCTGTAGGAGGATATTTTCACAGGAGGTGGGCACCTGCCTCGGCTTCCTCGCTGATTGTTTCCAGGACGGGGGGCCTCCGTGGTCCTGACATTTTTTCTAGTGAGGTAACGCTTCCTTGCATTATGGTCGCAGAATAGCTCCCCTTGTCTATTGTGCTGCATGTTAAAACTCCTCATGGAGTCGTGAACAGTGATGGGGGGGGAGGAGGAGGAGGGGTGGCGATTCCGGGGAATTCCAGCAGCATTCCTATCAGATTGCCTTCCGTGCTCTTTTCTTTTTTTTCTTCTTTCGGCATAATCAGTGCAGCTCTGTGGTGTCAAGGCCGTGTCAGAGCTCCGGGCTTCACACTCAATATTAACAAGAACCTCTGCAGCTTGAGGAGCGTCTCAATAGACGGTGGCTGGAAATGAATGCGTGAGAAAATCGTTCACACTTTAACAAAACATTATTTCAAGAACATTTTTAAACCAGTTAAACATTTTAAATAAAAAAAATAAGGAAATGATCTCATCAAAGTGGAACATTTTCTTTAATTGGCTTCAAATTAAATCACATTTTTCAATTAAAGTCCTGCCACAGGCACTGCAGCACTGAAAGGACTCCTCAGACCAACTAGGATGTTTTGGGGTTTTTCCTCCCAAACACACAAAACACTTTCCCTCTCGGAGCACTTTGAGAGAGGAGCCGCTGCATCGAGTTTCAGAGCGATTAAGACCAGGAATCGTCAAACAAAGTGCCCTCAAATAACGCTGCTCCTCCGCTGGAGATCCCACCGGCCGGAGAGAACAAAAGGAAAAAGACAAATAAACCAAATCAGCGCTCTCAGCGGCGTCTCATCCGTGTTGACGGTAAACAGAGAGCAAGAGGAGAGGAGCGATGGACGGGAGGTCAGCCGGAGTGCCATCGGTGTGATGACGGAGCGGCTCTCAGCGGGTCAGTGCGTTTGACCCCCGGCACTGCTCGGTTTCACTCAAAAGCCTCAAAGCCAAATCCCTCGTCCCGGTTGCTGCTCTCCGATCAGCCAACCATCACCCCGTTTACCAATTCAGCCGTCACCAACAGAGTGGTGCTCAGCAGTAATACCGCCATTTCAATTCACACTTTCAGGCAAAGTATTAACAAATTGTACACATAACCAAGGTAAGGTACTCATTATCCAGACTTAGAAGTAAGGGTTCCAAAAGGGTTCTATGTGCTTCTGAAGAACCGTTTTCTTTTTAAGAAAGTGTTTTTCAACGGTTATTTACGAGACTAAGGGTTTCATTCATTTAATCCAAAGAACCCCTTTTTGAGGGGATTGCATAAAGTCATCGTGAACCATAACTGTTGTGGGTCGAGCTGCACCACATCAGCCCCCAGCCCTTCAGGAGTGTCTCTGGGAACCCTGGGTGGTTAAAAAGATTCTGGGTAGACCTTCCTTGGATGGGTTCTTGTCAGCACCCTTTATGGCAGGCCTTTATGAAGCGGAGGTCTGACAATATAAACAACACCAAAATGAGAAATATTTGATGATACTGGTAGACTGGTCGGAACTGACAAAGGTTGGTAGAAGCGTTTCTTTAATTACGAAGCACGATATATTTTCCACTCTTCCTCATTCAACAGCAAGAGCTCGACGTCTGCTCGAATGCATTTTTCTGTATGTTTGATGGCTTGGTTTGCACACAGCCCCTTTAAGTATAAATCTATCAAAAAAAAAAAAAAATCCACTTGGGGATTAATAAAGTATATATCTATCTATCTATCTATCTATCTATCTATCTATCTATGACTCGCTTAGCAGAGAGGAGTTTTTGAAGCGGTCGCGACGCGTCTCGGTGTGATCGAGGCCGAAGACTAAGGGACCCTTTTCATCTTTTTTTTTTTTAAGACAGAGTTCTTCCAGGATTGTTGGACGTTAAAAGATCCTCTCAGCAAACCCCTTTAATATTGTGATTGTGAACCATGACCCTCAGTAGACCTTCCTTGGATGGGTTCTTGTTCGCACCCTTAAGGCCTTTATGAACCGGAGGTGTCACAAGAAAACAATATCAAAATGAGATATATTCACCGGTGAATGTTTTGCATCAAAATTATTCATACTGACAGGGACATTTGTGAGAGTTGCAGCACTTTTTCTATAAAAGGTTTAAACAAATTCAGGCAGAGGACCAACCACCAGGATCCCATTGACCCGGAGTCCACGAGTCTATGAGATACCGTCTATCAGCATACTAGAAGTGGACCTTAGTTAACTTTCATCATCGTCAGTCAGGACAGGAGGCGTAGAACTTCTCCTCAGCAGGTCGGAATCATCAGAGAAGGTTCTACGGTGGGTTCTGGCATTTTATTTCTAACAACCCGACCTGTCCCGCATGGACGATGAAAGATGACATTAGATAACTTCTAGTAAGCGACGTTTCTCCCAGACGACCACCTGACTGTTTTATAGGGTCCTTTCTGGATAATAGAGATTCAGGAGTCCAGGAGAAAGGCTGGATCAGCGCCAAAGCCTCTGATGTGTATCACTGAGACTTCAACCATATTGCCTCCTTGTCGTCTCTAATGAGTGTTTTTTACCAGCACCGCTTGGTTATGACACTTGGTGTAGACTTGAGTCTTCACCCTCGCGGCTGCAGCTCTGCTCGGCGTTGTCTCGCCGTACAGTACCTCTGCCCGCTTGCAGCTTTCCCCCTCCAAATCTGCATTGTGTGCGTTTGTGTGTGTTTTTTCTTCATGTGTGTGCCGAGCTTTTTTCTCACTGTTCCGTGGAGCCGCCGTTCTGTTGTCGCGGACCCGCAGCCGCGCTGGTCATTGTATTTGTGTCCTGTGTGTCACTTCCTGCGTCAGATTGTGGATTGTTAGCCGAAACAATGGTGTGTTTCGCCTTGAAGGGACACCTCGATAATTTACCACGAGGCAGTAAACGCAGACGTTTACGCCGCTGTTGCTCTGGGACAATATGTATTTATCCCTCCGCTCTGTCACTTGAATGCAGTCGATGCAATGAATCATAACTTAGATATGTTTTGTTTTTTTACTTTTCTTTAACATCTAAACACAATGCAACCAATTGGTGTTCCCCATTGAGAAACAGGGCGCCACGTCTCTCAGCCCTCCCTCTTCTGTTGATAAGAGAAAGCAAAAAGCTCAACAACAAAAAAGAGATCTTCTCAGAGATAACACACAAAACAATCTCCGTCTCCAGGGAAAAGAGGAGATTTATGTCTTCTTCTGGTGTTACAAGAGTTATGAAGCGGCCCTGTTTGCTGTGAATTCACCGACTGTACTGAACCAGGTATTCATGTGTGAGGCAAGGCAAACATTCCCACCTCCACAAATATGCAGTCAAGCACACACTTGTCGCTCCTGGTAGCGCTCGTGGTGATGCTGGTGAGTGGAGCCTCTCCCGCATCCCGCGGCTGGCCGCCCACTGAGCGCCGTGCACAAGTGAGGAGAAAATAAATCAAAGCCAAACGAAGTGAGGAAAACCGACGTGTTTGGACCCAATGGCATTCTTCAGGTCAGGAAGTGAGTTTCTTTATTGGGCTGCAAACATGTTGTTGCTTCTGCCCGCTGCATGACAGAAGAGATGGAAAGTACAGTAAGTATTAGTATTTTTAGTGGAGTGTTTTCCTTTTTACTGTCAAAACTGTGTTTCATTTGCACATTCAACATTAATAAAGCTCATAAAATGTTGGTATTTTAGTGGAGTGTTTTCTTTTTTAGTGTAAAAGTGTTCAAGGTCACTTTTTACATTCACATTCAACAATAATAAAGCTCATAACATAATGATATGTTCCTGGGTAGCCTAGACACCTCTGCGGTGGGATCCAAATTATCCAGAATTTTGGCATCAAATCCAGATCTCGGCCTTAAATTAAAAAACTAAAACAAATGCAGCATTTCGTCTGGATTGAACCAACAAAATCAGAATCTAAATCTGGTGAAAATTAGATTTAAAACAATACCACTGTTGTTTTAATATAAAATATATAATAGGGATATATATCTGTCCTGTTCCCCGTGACACATTTCTGGTCTCTAAAGCATAAAAAGAAAAACAGATTGACCGTCTTTGTAAAATCCTTCAACAATTAATTAATGAACTATTTGTGACAATTACGTGTGAAAAGCTGTGATCACATGTGCAACGAGCAGCTGCTAACAAAAAGGTGCACTACTACGTTTCCGCGGAGAGTTTGAGCCCGCTAGAATCTTCTCTCTTTCCGTCCATATCACAGCTCTTTCTGGCCTCGGCTCCTTCTTTTCTTTTTTTTTACACTTTGAGCTGCAGTGACGTGTGCTGCTTTGTGGCGACACAAAAAAAATATATCACGAGAAGCGGGAAAACAATGGGGGAGATAAAAACCTCTTCCTCACCTTGTGAGGTTGCCCACATCTCCATCTTTTCATCTAAGAATGTGATGCCATCATTCACGCTCACGCTCCGTAGCGGCGGCCGATATAACACCCGGAGAAAGTGGTGGTTCCTTCCAGCGCTATCTGGACACAAAGGCCGCGTGCCGGCAAGTCTCGGATGGGAGAGAGATGCGGACGATACCAAGACTTGACACCTTCACGCGCCAGACTTTCTCTCTCGGGTCTTTGTGCTTGGTGCCGTGTCTCCTAAACCGGTTGACCCTTTGACCCCCTCACGACACCTAAACCCCGGCTTCTTGTTTGTGCTGCTCTTTGTCTTCAGAGTGCTCACACGTTATATTCTTATGAGGAAGTGCTCGTGAACACACAAACATTTGGTCCACGCGCTCGCCGCTGGGACTCCCCGGGCGTGGAGGGATCCGCACCTTTAAAGAAAAAAGAAAAAAGCTTTCACACAGTTCATAGAAAGTCCCTTGCGCTCACGCAGGTATTCATTTGCAGCGATTACCTGCAGCTTCACACGACCTACAGCAGTCTCAGGCGGTGGGAGGGGGGGGGGGGGGGGGGCTATTTGTCTCCTGTTTTGTCCCTTCCTTTTATGGCTAAGGGCTCCCCTCCCTCCAGAGCTTAATGAGATGTTTACATGGAGCTTGCTGTGGGAACCCGGGGCCCATATGCTGCTGTGTGAGATGACAGGGACCTGCTTTGTGTTTGTGGCCTTGTTAAGAGGTTTTAGTGCTGAAATCAGAGCCCCCGGCCTCCGGGCCTCCGGCGACCTGCAGCGAGGTGAGAGACGCCCGGCACGACATCTGCTGTCAGTCAAAGTGCTGAAGCTGAAGAGAAGAGAAGGGAGGAAAACTTCTCTCTCTTATCTTTATACTTTCATCAATATCTTACTTTGAGGGAACATTAAAAATACTTTCATCTTTAAAGAAAATATGTCCAATGGAACTTCAGTGAGGCATCTTTAATAGATTATATTCATATACATCGTGGCATAAGCCTCCGCTGACGGCACGCGACCTCCGAGCGTGCCCAAGGGCGTTCATCCTCAACGTGCTGTTCGTTGCATTATCCTCCAAAACGCCAGTTCAACAACATGAATTGTGAAGAATCAAAAAGACAACGAGTGTAACTCAGAGATCTGCAGGTAGAACCGGCAAAACGCTATAAACCGACCTCCAGGATGCCGAGGAGGGATTGCAATTACCTGTAAACTCATATCTCATAGGCATGGACTACTTTACTGCCTTCATACAAACGCTGGAAAGGAAGAAGTCAAGTATTAAACGAATAAAGAAACAAAGGTTGACTATCCTGTGAACTGTGTGGTTTGGCTGCTAAATATTGACTCTAACGTAGATTGTAAAGACTTCCTGTTTCTAAAGCGTCTAATAGGGAATTGGCCATCTTTGTAAAAAGATGTTTAAATAATTCATTTAATAGTGAACTCTTAGTCGAACGCACGCCAACTTCACTACAGCGAGTGTGAACGAAGCTGAATGTCCATCAACTGACAACTGACTCCTCACAGCCTCCTTTCCGCTCCTCCTCTTGGGACATGTGAACTCCTGCTATCCTGCAGTCAGACAGACAGTCAGTCAGACAGACGGGTCTAAATGTGTCCCTGATAAAGGCAGTAAACCCTCCACAGTGTTATCAGACACACACCTTTGGTTCAGAGCCGCTTCACCTGCTGCTCACACTCTGACCTCAGCTCAGAGGAGCTGAACACCCACCTGTCCCACCTGCCCATCGGCCTGCATTCACCCTCCTTTGAGGTTAAATATTTGTGTTTTCCCCCATCGTGATGTCGTTAACCTGGAAAAAACCCAAAGACGCACTCGGCGTGTCAGGCGGCGAGGCCTGCGTTGATTTATGGCCCAACGTCTCTCATTCACACTTCTAATGTTTCTCCTGTTTCACTAAACGTATCTCCACAGCTCCTCTTTACGCCGAGACGTTCTCGGCATGTTCCCCGTCGTCCTGCATTCATGTATTCATCTCTAAAAGAAGACAGGCGGCTTGTATTTCGTCCCTCGTCTCCGTGCTCCATCCAATCTGACCTGCAGTCTGAATGTCGCCCAAAAACGCAATGTGAGGAATGTTTCCACATAAGAACTAAACCGGGAAGGTGTGTGTGTGTGTGTGTACGTGTGTGTAGGTGTGTGTGTGTGACTCAGACACACACAAGGCAAGATGAAGGTTAACGTGGTGAATAATGCTTCGTGAGGAATGCTTGTTCCAACACTTGGCTCGTACGGTTGAGATAAGTGCGTGGTCGGTATGTGCGGAGGCGGGGCTTCCCGCCTGTCAGCGAGCTGTCAGGTGATCAAACGCCGTTTCCTCAGAAGGTGTGAGGCGTTAAAGAGGAGGAGAGAGAGGAGGTCAAGTAAACCCTCTTTGCTTTTGTCTCCCGGCGGGAGGTCACGTCACTTCGAGGTCTGACTGCTCTCAGCGGCGTCCGTCCGTGACGGCAGTGCTTCTGAGGAAAGTAATGTCGCCGTGACCTTTACCGTTACCTGCACACTCAGGTGTTCCTCTTCGCAGCCCCTTTATTCACCGCTGACCTTTAAAAGCACGTCTCAGAACATACACAAAAAACATCTCATGAAATGTAATGTGTACAACAGAGGTTTACACAAAAATTAACAATCGGGACACCAGCAGGTGCAGTTGCATGTCCAATGAGGAGAGAAAAAGTGCTGCACTCTGTTTTTTGGGAAATATAGATAGCCTAATATTTCAATCCTGACATGCATTTTTGTCTTCACTGTTTTAGTTGTCATAACCACGATCTTATCCTAACTTTAGCCACGCTGAACCTCCGTAAACCGTAAAAAGCAAGGATTTTCTAATCGTTGTAATTGAATGTGAAAACAAAAGGTTGCATGTGGTAAATATTGATGTTGCTGCTTTTTTAATAGTTTTTTATGATTTGTTAAAAACAAAAGTCACAAAATGCCCCGTATCATTTATTCTCCTTCACTGCAACGAGATGGAGTATTTGAGCCACTGTAGTAAAATAGAGAGTAGTGATGTCACGATACCAGACATTTAGTCACAATACCAGTTAAATTCCACGGTTCTCGAAACATGATTCAAGAAATCTGTAAAAACTAAAAATATATATAAAACCCACATACTTAAACGTATTATTGTTTGCATACTGTTTTTTACAAATGTATCATTAAAACCTGATGATCCGCCTCAAGTTTCTCTCCAAAAACAATATTTGAACACATCACGACAACGTTATAATATAATTTGAACTGAACAGAGCTTGACCACATCATCATGTAACTAATGCAACCTCCGTTAGCTGTTAGCTCCGTTATTTATCCACACAGGACTCTGGTGCTAACTGCTAACTTTAACTAACTTTCCCATCTATTTTATACACAGGTCTGTGGTTCACAATTAAACATCGTCGGAGACATTTTCTATCTTCCCTGGGACGCTGATTGTCTTGAGCCATCCTCTCCACGCTCGTTGTTTGCTGCCCACGTTGTGGGATGCGTTCCAGCAGCCGACACTCGAGCACCGCAGACTCGGTCACTGGAGCTTTGCTCCCAGACGCTGGTCCACATCAGAGTGTGACGCGCTCGTCTCAGACAGCCTAATAACGGCGCTGACACGACCTGAGCCGCCCCGCCTGCCCCGGTGATGAGCAACCGGTGATTCGTCGCTGCTTTTGGGAATTGATCACTGCGCGTTTGAATCCCTAGGAACTGGGGGAGTGAATCAGAAACGACATTGTCACCTCTGCGTTAACCCCTGAGCAAGGCAGTGTGCTGGTTCCGCCCCACCTCTGCTCCTGGAAACAAGAATGCACTTCCATTCGAGTTGCTGGGTTAATCAGGGTTGGAAAACGAAGACAATGTGAGGAAAATGATCGTCCGATGACGACCACACAGGCAAGCCGCGACAGGACTGTCTAAAGTTTACTCTTTTGTCAGATAAGAGCTCTGCTCCGTTGTGTTTGCATTCTTCAGGACGGGACTTGTAAACGTTTCTATGGCAGCTCGCTCAGCCCTCGGCCTCTTTGTGTGCCGTTGCACTCAACATTGTGTGCCGAAGCTGTGGGCGAAGGTGAAAGCGATTGTGTGTGTTTTGTTTTTTTGGAGCATATCCCTTCCTGAAAACACATAAGTCCTCGCTAAACAGTAGACCCGGAGTCTCAAAGAAAGAATGGAGAAAGAGTGGAAGTCAGAAAAGGGGAGTCAGTAAAAAATATAGCCAGTCTCAGAAAGAGACGTGGTTTTACTCATCAGCAGAGCTTTGTGTTCAGGGTTTGTGTTTGAGGCTCATGTCAGCAGGGATTCTGTAATATTGACAGATAAATGAAGTGCAGGAGTGAGAGAGATAACACAGTCAAAGACTTTCCAGCTGAAGATCATTGGCACTCGTCTTATAAAGGTATTCACTAAATACTTTACCTTCGTCCTGCAAAGCTAATTATTAAATTGCAAAGTCCAAAAGATGAAAAACACGTTGTCTTCTTACTCCTCTAGTGTTTACGTATGCGTCGTTAAAACCTTATTCACAAAATACAAAAAAAAGGATTTTTGAAATCTGAAACCATTCAGAATCAAAGTGAGATTCATGAAACTTATGAGAAGAAAACAACGCAGCAACAAACACCCACAATACCAAAACATTACAACAGTTAAGAAAGCATAATAAAAAAACACATTAAAAGATGGTGCTATAAAAAACACAGTAAAACAAATAAAGAAAATATATAAATAAAAACAGATATAAAGCAGGCCATAGAGCATGTATTTAACCATACGAAACAGCAAACAGTGCTAAAAGGGCTAATCGCGTTAACGGTGGAAACAATAGCAATAGTGCTACCAGCTAATGGTGCAAACAACAGCAACAGTGCTGACAGCTAACTGTGTTATCGGGCCAAACAACAGCAACAGTGCTAACAGAGCTAATGGTGGTAACGGTGCTAATAACAGCAACAGTGCTAACAGAGCTAACAGCGTTTACCTGCTCACCAGCTTTGACCTCTGAACCTGATTTGTGAAAGGAAACCCTTCCTGTGCACACGGTGTAAATTTGGAAACAAACTTTATTGGAGTTTGAGCAGAGTGACTGGGTGCCAAGTGAGCTGAAATCAGATCAACTAAACGACGCAAATAAAAAGGGAAAGGGCAGGTCGGCACTCGTCGGGCTGCTCTCACTTGCAGAGCTGACTCAGGACTCCTAACAATGATAGAGCGAGTCTGAATATTTCATGTCCACTGGGACTGTAGAACACAGATATCAGAGGCTTTAATCACCGGGGTGTGATCAATGCGCAGGAATTTGTATCAGTGGGATCGGTGCAGAGACAGACCTGAGCTTGTAAAGTAGAGCAGGACCAACACACATGGAAAAAACTAATCAGTCCACACAACACCGTACTATATAAAGACAACAAATTGCATTATATTAAAGTTCAAAAGAGAAACCAACCGAAAACCAACATGGTTCAAGTTTAAATGAGTCCTCTGTCTGGGTCCCCCTTCTTTTCTTTCATCATTAATGCACCTTAAATATACGTTAGAAACTATAACTTCTACTCTGTTGGAGGGCAGCTGGAGTATTTGAAGCGGTAAACGGCAGCATCATATCTGCAGCACACATCAGATCGGGTTGTGTAGACTTCGGCGGGGCTCTTGTTTTGTCTTTGCTCCGCATTAGAGGCCCCAGCAATGTGAGATGGGACTTTATCTCCTGCTGAATTTCATAATCCTTCAAACATTCAACTACAGAATATGAAAACAGGTTTTTTGTACTCATCCATCTCCAAAGCAAAAGTCAACAAGTACAGCAGATCTACAAAGTGTACTTTACAGTGTGATAATCCTTTTTATTATGTTCATGTTTTGGTCAAGACTGAAATATCTCAATGACTGTTGGATTGCCATGAAATTGTGTACAGACATTCATGGTCCCCAGAGGATATATTACGTCATCTTCTGACTTTTCCTCTAGCGCCACCACAATGTTGACGTTTGTGTTTTTTTGTGTGAAATATCTTAACATTTACTCTATGCATTGGCTCAATATTTGGTACGGCCATTCAGCCTCCAGGCTCGCACCACCAGGCTGTCAGGAAGCTGAACTCTCTGCCCACCCTCCCACGTCTAGACTCATGTCCTCTGCTGCTATACTCTGTCTGACCGCTGCTATAACGCACACTTATATAGTTTGCTAATTTATGTTGTTTATTTATGTTGTATATATGTTGTTTATATGTTGTTCTATATGTTGTTCTATTTTTTTTACTTTGAACTGTTTTTGCACTATTCACTTTATGTCAGACAGAAGAGAAACACAATTTCAAATCTTCTGTATGTTTGCACAAATGGAAGAAGTGACAAATAAAACTGACTTTAACTTTGATTATCCCCAGAGGATTAAACCCTCTTAATTTGTTAACTATTTCAAAAGTGTCACCATGAGATTGACTTTTGAAATACCTCAACTTTGAGAAAATGACTCTACTTCTCTCTTGATTTATTCCCTCAGTAAACATTGTAAACATGAGTTTATGTCTCAATCTCTAGTTTCAAGTCTTCTTCAATACAGCATGATGTTCATTTAGTAAATGATGGTCATTTAGAGTCAAACAGACCATAAAGCAGGGGATGCTTTAGGGCGGGGCTACAAGGTGATTGACAGGTCTCTACTATGGGGTTGCCTGGACTGGGACTTGTTTACGTTTTCATCTTACAACTTTAACTCTTTCTGTTTTCACTTCATGAAAGTTAAAAAAAATGTTGGTCTTTGGTTGTAGCACGCCACAAAAAAACAAGATGGCGACGGCCAAAATGCTGAACTCAAGGCTCCAAAACATCAGTCCACAAACAAATGGGTGATGTCATGATGAATACGTCCACTTCATAGATACAGTGGATGCTTGTATGCCGCAAAATGCGACCAGATGCAGTGACACATCCTGGTATTTTTAGCATTTGACATACTACAGTATGTATGGGTACATAATCCTTTCTTGATCTCAAGTTAGCTTGCTGCTGTTTTGACAACACTCCTTGGAGTATAAAAATGTCAATCCAAACTGTGCCCAGGGTAGATGTTTTAATGGAGTAAGAAGCCAACTTTCTGTCATCTACGACATTCTCTTTAAACTACTGTTTATTTATATTTGATATGACTGATTACACAACACAGGCGCTCCCAGTGAGATACTGAACCTTTTAAGGAAAGACGGGAGGAAGAGAAGGTATTCTTTTTATTTTATGAGCTTATCTCATGTTGAATATACCTTCAAATGTGACATTTGTTCTGCAAAGTTACTACAATCAGCTGATGCGTTGTGGAGGAAAATCTCAAAAAAAAGGAAAGTACGGATTCTTGATCTCTGCTCCCATCAGAGGCAGAGGAGTGCGTTTAATGCAGATAATTAAAATAACATGTATCTTTTTTTTTTACAATCAGTTTATCTGTCCGAGGATTGTTCCCCATACTTCCTTATTGCTGCTGATAAGAGCTGTCGTAAAGAGAGGAACACAAGACGTTTGTGTCTGTGTGCAGGCGTGTGAATGAGTCGTATGTACACAAGTATGTGCATGTGTTTGTGTGTGTGTGTGTGTGTGTGTGTGTG
This sequence comes from Myoxocephalus aenaeus, assembly GCA_038501785.1. Taxonomy (NCBI): domain Eukaryota; kingdom Metazoa; phylum Chordata; class Actinopteri; order Perciformes; family Cottidae; genus Myoxocephalus; species Myoxocephalus aenaeus. Next base: position 915,355 of record JBAMJR010000323.1, on the reverse strand, counting down.
TGCGCATTGGTCTGCACCTGCTTCCCTGGGAGGAAACATCTGCTACAGGGTGTCAGAGGCCACCTGTCTGCCTCCGTCCGGACTGACCGGCCCGCAGAACTGATCTCTTGTCTGCAGGCAGAAGCTGCAGCCGGATGATGTGCAGAGAAACAGCTGTCTTCTTGGGCCGCCATCCGAGACGTCCACTGAAGACGGAGGCAACAGGAAGTCTTTGTCTGCATGCTGGAAGTAACACACTGAGTGGGTTTTCATGCAGGTTGGAGTCCTTCAATGTAACTTTCCAATCTGGAAACGAGGCAAAATCGCCCCAACAACGTCCCAAAAAAGCACAACAACATTTATGCACATTCGGATCATTAGCAACTCATTTGAACGTTCATCTCTTTGTTTAGTCGCTATAGAAATGCGTTGGTCCAGAATGAAATATCTCAACATCCTCCAGATGTTTTGCCACCAAATCTTGTCCACATGTTCATTACTCCCAGAGGATGAATCCTACTGACTTTTGTGATCCCCTGACTTTTTACTCTAGCGCCACCATCTGGTTAACATTTGTGGTTTGGAGGGGAACACGTTAACATTTCACTTTGCCCGCTCTTTGGTTTATGAGCGGTTACCTGCTGAACTAATCACCCATCAGCCCCTGCTGTGCCTTAATTTTTACTGCTAATTGGCAAATGTTAGAATGCTAACATCAGCTGAAACACTTAGATTTTGCATATTATACTCATTCCTTGTAGACTTCAAATAGTGACAAAAAACATATGCATGTCCATAAACCCACTGAAATCACGACTGTCGTTGTCCACCTTTAAGCTAAGTGAGTTCCACAAAATAACGTTAAATACGGCTAAATGTTAGTGAGGTTTGGTGATGAACAGCCAACTGTGGTGGCACAAACATAAGTTGTCTATTTATTAATTTTTGGGTGAAAATATGAGATTCTCTCTCCTAAGTCGTAAAAAAAAAAAAACGGCAGCTCGGTCAAACTACGGCTCTCTACGTGGCTGCGGTCAAGGCGGGAGTAAAGAGGAAGTCAGGAGGTCTAAAGAGGGATTTGATCCGTGGAGGAAGGACAGTCGGATTGGACGGATAAAAAAAAAACACAGGACTTTTCCCTGAGGAGGCCGTGTGAAGTCACTGAGAAAGAAGCCGACTGTACAGAACATCACCACATGACAAATTAACCTATTTGGTCCCGAACCGCCATCTTTTTTCTAAACCTAACCAAGTAGTTTCCTGTGAACAGAGACGTTTTATTTTGTTGTTTTAAAGAAAGCGTTTGCATGTAAGAACTGTACGAGATGCCGTATTAGACAGTGAGGAACGTGTGGAAGAAACCAAGCATGTGCATTATACTGGGATGTGATTTGGTGTTGAGACTTTGGAAGGACCTTTTGGGGGGTCATTGTTTGCCTTTCATCAGAAGCTTGACGCCTCAGACGAGGAGCGAGGTGCATGAGAAAGGGACCCGGCTGGTCGATGGGATTACTGGTCAGCACCTTAGAAGCTGAGGCCATCATGAAGCCTGGAGGCAGTTTGATCTTTCAATTTGCTGCTCAACAATCAGTGAACACCGCAGTAATTCAAGCTGACCACTGATTCTAAAAAAAATAATCAGAGCCAGCATTCAAGCCGGCAGGTGTTTGATAGAAAACATCTGGTAACATGTTGTAACCTTTACACGTATTTCATCAGAACCCCAAAGTATGTGGGCGCCACACTTTCTGTTATTTCCAACCTCCAATTCATGTCATTTCCATGACATTTATCTCTGTTTTTATATCCTTTAAAGAAACAGACCTGACTGACAAAGCGGAGGCGTTTGGCCGTGTTGTTTTTTGAACGCTTCACTCCGTGCTCTGATGGATGCCGAGGCCCCGAACAAGGCCGGCCCCTTATGGAGGTAAATGTACCTTAAATAATTAACTTTTAGATATAACGAGTAGTAACAGACATCATAGAGAGCGGTCAGTTTATATTGTTAAGCACAAATACTTGAGTGACGTTTGTGTTTTCCTCAAAACCGTAATTAGTTTTCAGTCCGATCCGGTGTTTGTATCAATATCAACATTTATCTGACAATTATAAGAAAACTAAAAAGTAAAAGTCAACCAAATGTCCTCACACAAGACAAGACTCAGGTATAATTAATGGTGTTCATAAAGGGTGTGAAATGTCCTGCCGTTACCCATCAAAATATCTGTTGTCCATCTCCTTTATGCTTCTGTTTTTATTATTGTTCATGTAACGTCTTGAAGTCATGAAGTCACTTACAGTGTTGACAGATTGTGTGTCATGTGTCTCTTTACCCTGGTGTGTGTGCGTGTGTGCGTGCGTGTGTGTGTGTGTGTGTGTGTGTGTGTGTGTGTGTGTGTGTGTGTGTGTGTGTGTGTGTGTGTGTGTGTGTGTGGCTGAGCAGTCAGTAGAGGGCGCTAACAGCCGTGTTTCCTCTGCTTGCAGGTCAGTGAGCAGCAGCTCAGCTGTCCTCCACTAAAACACAAGGTGTGTGTGTGTGTGTGTGTGTGTGTGTTTGTGTGTGTTCGTGTGTCTTTTATCTTTGTTGACAGGTCACACATTTACAGCTTGTTTTATTCTGTTGATATGAATCTTCTCAATTACAATTCTGCATAAAAACCTGCAACATGAACATATTTATGAGGTTCTTCCTACTAAATCCAGATCATAATTCATTTCTTTAATACATTCCAGCATAAAGAGACACGTGTATTGTGTGAAATACAGTGTGAGTGTAATAATAAAACACAAATACAGCTCCCGTGTGAGAAAAGTTCATCATAAATTATCAGCGCCCCGCCCCTCGAGCCCCGCCTCTCGATTGGCTCTCCGCGGGCAAACGCTCCACCCAGGTGGCCTGTGATTGGTCCACGCCGCCGTCCTTCATCTGGTGGGTGGTGGGGGAGTCGAGGGGGTGTGAGGGAGGAGGAGGAGGAGGAGGGTGGGGGACACCCTGCTCTGGCTTTTGGCAGCAGAGACGCGCCGCTCTCTGCTCCTCTGGTTAGTCGTCGAGCGGCGGAGTGAAGTGCAGCTCCGCGTCTGTTGTGCGTCTGTGGACCAGAGAGCTGCAGCAGCTTCCTCCTCCAGAGCCGCGGGCATCACCGTGCACGCCTCGGACACCAAGGAGGGATACTGCTTCTTCTGCATTATTATTATTATTATTATTATTATTATTATTATTATTATTATTATTAATAATAATATTTTTAGACTGACTGGAGAGCACACATGCCCGCTTCTTTTCCCCGATGGTAACCAGCACGCCTGGCCGGAGACATGTGGACTAACCCGGGACCAGCGCGCCGCGTCTCTCTGGTGTGTGTGCTGCTGACGCTGCTGGCTGAGGTGAGGACTTTAGTCTCAGAGGTGATCAGGTGATCAGGGGATCGATGATCACGTATCAATCGACTGGACCTTTTTTTCTTCTTCTTTTTCTGAATGGTGTTACAATTCCATCTTTAGTTGAATCGCCGCTCGGCCGTTGGGTCACGTGTCTCTGTGTTTGTAAATGTTCCTTGTGGGAGGCAGATGGAGTTAAACCCTTCTGCTGCGTGATGGGGTCGCCATCACGTATGATGGTGTGATCCGTGAAGTTATGATGTCACGGGGGAGAAAGTTCTGTCTTTAAAGTTACGTCTCCAAAGGAAGTGTTTTACGCACAGCCTGAAGCTTTTGGCGACGCCAAAAAACACCATTAGGGTGAAACTGTGCGCAGCTTCACCTGTTTGTGTAACAGGTCGCAGATCGGATCTGAAATACTTCGGAGTCCCGCTGAATCTCACCCTGACAGCGGGGTGAGCTAAATTGGAGTACAGGTCTTGTTACGCGCCCTGCAGCTCCACTGAGCAGAATGTACAGTAGCTGTAATGTACTGATAATAATACGCCATCCATTCTCCTGAAGTCTTCATCGAGGGCATTTTATTGAACATTTGACCCAAAAGTCATTAAAAAAAAGCAGCATTATACTCTTAGTGGAATAAGATGTCCCGTTAGAAGAACATCTAAATGGCCCTGAAGGTTGATAAAGGCCGTTACTGCAGTGTAGACCCCCGCGTGGCCCCCCAACCTGTCTCACTCCCCCTGTCTCTCCTCCAGGTGTGCCGGGCCACCGGGTACTTCGAGCTGCAGCTGATCTCGGTGGGGAACCCCAACGGGCAGCTCCTGAATGGGGACTGCTGCGACGCGGAGCGCAGCGCGGCGGAGGGGCACTGCGGCGCGGACGAGTGCGACACCTACTTCAGGGTGTGCCTAAAGGAATACCAGACCGAGGTCACGACCAGCGGCCCGTGCACCTACGGCTCGGAAACTACTAAGGTCATCGGTGGGAATACTTTTCACTTCAAGGGCGGTCAGAAAACCGGACAGAACCGGAACAACGACGCCGGGAAGATCATCATCCCCTTCCAGTTCGCCTGGCCGGTGAGTGGTGTGGATCTGAGGGTCTCCAGTGTCATGGAAGAGATGCTTTTATGGAAAAGATGCTTCATGTTCATAATCCTCCTCGTTGTTTCTAAACATGTAGACTTGTCAGAGGGAGTTTGGTTGTTTCAGTCAATAACAGTCATTTGGCACATTTGTGGCGCAGTTGGTCTCTGCGTGCCGCTCATTCCTCCCTCCGCGTGGCAGCTTGTGTGTGTGTGTGGGGGGGGGGCGGCATCTCTCCGTGACCAGCAGCCTCGTGAGAGATATCATTCCTGGAGGTTTTTGAAAGTGAATGTCTGTGTTTATCTGCGCGCGTGACGCAGGACGTTTACGCACAGCGGCGGTGCAGTTTGATGAGTTACTAAACACACGTGTGTGTGTGTGTGTGTGTGTGTGTGTGTGTGTGTGTGTTGATTACGAAGTGGCAGGTAACTTATTATCTAATCCAAACAAACAGCGGAGCCAATCACCGGCGTGGGAAACAGGAACAGTCCTGACAGCAGAGCTTTATATGAGAGCTGCTGTTCCTCTCACAGATGTGTATCAGCAAGCTGTAATGGGGGGAGTGACGTCCTGAGGAGGAAACGTCACAGGTTTGATTCCCACCACAGCTGAGCGGGCTGCCAAAGAGTAGGAGGCATGTGAGTCTAAGTTGAAAAGAGCAACAGAGATGATGAAAGTCAAAATAATCCTAACTTTGTTCAGTCAATCAAGAGAAAAGTGGTGTGACTCGTTAGATAAGAAATCATTTACTGAGGTTTGTTCCATGTCAGCAGTTCCCACTTCACAGAGTCATTTTGCCTTTTTTTCTTCAAACAAGTGAGATTTGAAATTTTTTCAGAAGCCTGTTTGAAGCATTTTCTTGATTGCGGGGAAACGATCTGTCTAAATGTGATATTGTTTCCATAGACTGACTGATTGTTGAAATAAGTAGAAATTAACACACTTTTCTGACTCAGTGTCTGTCGCTAATGTCTTTGGAAATGCAGACCTTTGAGTGTATGAAGACTTCCTGGTGTCAGCTTCTTTTTTTCAATAAAAAAATCCCTCGGCACACCAATAACCAAAAAACTTACAAAATGTCACATTGTATCATAATACAGCATATATGCTGACAGTTTGTCTCTTGATTTGTTGATATTTACTCAGTGTGAAACCTGGGCCTGTTTGGATGAACACAGAGCTGATATCCGCAGAAAAACAACGCTTTTCTTCAACAGCTCTCAGTCTCTCTCCGTTTTTAGCCATTCTTTAAGAAAGCTTATCTCACACAGATATGTTGTGGAAAATAGGAGCAATGTTGAAATTGCTCTGTTTGCAAGAATGGGGAACTCCTTGGCAACAGTCAACCAGAAACTGCCCAAAGGTAGATCAGCAAAGCTCAGCTTTAAACCACGGTCTTGTCTCGTTCAGTTAGTTTTTCCTGCTCGTGCAAAGTCATGTCTTTTCCCAAAGCTGTTGCTGAGCTATATGGGTCCCTAACCCAGTCAGGCATTCAGTGGAGGTTGAGGGGAAATAAAATGACAACTTATCCTCCAGAGTGTTTAAGTGTCTTCCTATTGTCTCACACAGTGCAGCAGTGTTGACATCATCTTGTCATTTCTGGGTGAGGGGGAACATGTCAAGATTGTCACTTTCAACATGTTGTTGCCAGAAGTGCACTTTTGAACAATTTATTGTGTCTGTGCTTGTGAGCAGGTTTTCATTTCGGCATTGCATTTGTGTGTTCATTCCATTCAGGTGCTGAAATATATCCGCCATGTATGCCAGCCTTGCACAGCACTCATCACTGGCGAGCAGCTTTGCATCATCGCAGCTCTCATCAGTCAAAAACACTTTTAGTTCCTCCCGCAGCTCAGACACACGGGCCGGTACTGTGCCGGGCGACAACCATCGGAAGCAATAGTGCTTTATGCTCCGCTCCCATCTCCTCACATAAAGATGCAAATATGCGGCTTTTCAGAGGTCTTGTCTTTACGTAGTTAACCATGCGCACAACGTCATTCAACACAGGAGCTAGGTCTGCTGGTAAAGAACGGATCTTGGCGATCTGGAAGAACTCTCTCCCTATAACTAATATAACTAATATCGCTCTTTCATCAATGAGGAAGGGAACTGCCTTTTTTGTCCGGTGGGAGTGGCCAATTTATCCAGTGAATTTCACTAAGCCTGCGCTGGAGCAGGTTAAGGGATTTGGATGTGTTGCTATGGTGATTTTTCCAAACTTGCTTTGTGGAACTGAAAAGCCTGACCTACGTCATCTTATCCTGAAAATTATCCGGCTAACTCAGTAAGCCAGGTACGAGGAATAGGGCTCAGGACACACACCAGAATACACCAGAACAAAACCAGAACAAAACCAGGACACACACCAGAACACACACCAGGACACACACCAGAACACGCACCAGAACACACACCAGAACACACACGTGGAGCGCCTGTGAGCTTGTGTCAGAGCCGACACATCGTACATATCGGCCGCTTTGTGCCCGGCCGGCCGGTCCGACCTCTCCATTCATCACTGCCCATGGTCAGCTGTCAGCGGAGGGGAAGATGGCAGTAGTAAGCTGGGGCCCTGCGGGCGTATCGGGTTCCCACTAAGTTGTGTGTGACACAGGCGGCGTATCGGTGTCACCAGCTACTCAAACCAGTGAAGACGCTCGGCCACTGGGCCGGGGATGCCTCCAGCTCTCCGGTTCACGCTCCAGCCGCTACTGGGTCATTGTCTCGCTCGGCGTGTGTGGGGGTCAGTGTTCTCCACTGTGTGTGTGTGTGTGTGTGTGTGTGTGTGTGTGTGTGTGTGTGTGTGTGTGTGTGTGAGGGGACACAAAGGAAGGGTATCAGTGTTCAGCAGCTTCTTCTGATGAGGTCGAAGCAGCTGAAGGCTTTTAAAGAAAAAATGGCATCACACCTCAAGCTTTAAAATCAGTTCTCGTCTGTTAAAGTTTTCACTGGTTCTTAGATATGTAATAATAGATATGTAATAATAATAATAATAATAATTCACTTTATTTGTGCAGTGAAAGTGGGGATAGAATGAACATAAAAACATGTTATCACATGTTATGTGAAACTTATTGAACGTAAAAACTATTTTATATTCAGCCCCTGCAGGACGCTCCAGGTCTCCATCACACTATTTTAAACTAATGCCCATATTTACATCAGTGGGATGCATAAAAACAAGTAAATTACAACATCGTAAAAGAATGTCAGCATCGAACATCAGAACACACAACTTCATCATGTCACATGAACTCTGAATGCTTGACGTCTTGTGCATGTTTAATGTTCTTTAATTAGCATTGAAGAGCCTGTGCTGCTCTGGGCTGATCGGTTGTTGATTGATTAGTGTGATGTAAATAAAGTGAAAAAGTAGTTCCCAGCAGTTTGCAAAGACATAAAACCAGAAGAGGAGCTGGAAGCAGAGAATGTTTGGTTTTGATTAGTCGTCATCAGAGTGAAACACTGCCGTGTCCTCTGTGTGTAGAAGACATGCAATGCATCCTGTCCAGCCCGGAGGAGGGATTCCTCCTCTGAGAACAGAGCAGCTCTTCACTGTGACGCCTCCTCGTCCATCCGAAGGTTGTGAAAGATGACGGATGTCTCACTCTGCTCACACGTTACAAGGCCAAAACCCAACTCCCCCTGCCACGGACTCTGGTTTGCACCGTAGCGCGCGTGTGTGTGTGTGTGTGTGTGTGTGTGTGTGTGTGTGTGTGTGTGTGTGTGTGTGTGTGTGTGTGTGTGTGTGTGTGTGTGTGTGTGTCTGGCCTGTAGCCTCTGGTGATGCCATAGTGGACTCCTTCCGTCGGCCCCAGTAATCTGGGCCACTGGTCCTGACATGAATTCACTGCAGAGAAGAAGAAAAAAGAAAAGAAAAAAGAAGGACATTGTTCTGCCCTCTGCTCCGCCGATCATTTCCCCTTCATGTTCAGCCCTCTGGCTGTTTGGGTCTTTAGTGACATCTTGTATTTTTCATGGAAGGACTGATGGAGCGAGGGATGATGGGAAGGGGACATACAAATAAAAAATAAAACCTTGTGTAGGGTTCGGTCACGAGGAGAGTGTATTTTTAGGCTGCAGAAACTTTTTTTATTTTTTTTGACAGCAAAAACAAGCATTTACTTCTTCTCCTCTGCTCCCCCCCAGTCTCACCCAAACCTTACCCTCTCTCCCTCACTCCTTATGGGGTATTTTTAGAGCGGCTGTCCTCCCCTCACCCCTCTTGTGAGTAAATCAAGGATCAAGGGTGCGTACTCCTTCAGTTTCATGGCCCGTTTTTTTTACTCCCCCTCTGCCAGCATTCCCCCCTCAGCCTGGCAGATCTGAGAGGACAGAGGTGGAACAGCTGTTGTTTGGAGACCTCCTCCTCCTCCTCCTTTTCCTGGAATAAATGTTTTAGTGAAACAACATTAGGAAAACAGGCTATGATTACAGCGTTGACGAAGCCAAAGATCGGCTCACCCGGAGGAGTATCAGTGAGCAATCACAAAGTGCCCTGTTGGATGTCTCCGTCTCCTTCCCTTGTTCCCTCGATGCCGTCACTGCCGGCGATCGGCTCGTTTGGCTCATTTGCCGAGTGCATCTTTTGCGCTTCCTTCCTCCATCAGGAGCTCCTCTCGGTTCGGTGACGCTTTTAATGGTTGATTAGTTTTTTTTTTGGGGGGGGGGGCAGGTTGGGCCGTGCATCAGGTGAGCGACAGAGACGACGTGGTATGGTTTGGTGTCCAGTGATGATGCAAAGACCCCAAAACGTCCTATTTTTAAGCTCTCCACATGCCCAACAGTTGTGCAACAACAGAACCAGATGCTGCAACGGAGTGAAACCATGAGATAAATATCACCATATTTAATGAAGACTGCTCAGCGACTCATCCGCTCCTCCACGTGAGCCCATCATCTACCATCGGCTACCATCATCTATCATCATCTACCATCATCTACCATCAGCTACCATCATCTACCACAGGCTACCATCATCTACCATCGGCTACTTTCGGCTACAATTATCTACCATCGGCTACCATCATCTATCATCATCTACCATCAGCTACCATCATCTACCACCGGCTACCATCATCTACCATCAGCTACCATCATCTACCATTGGCTACCATCATCTACCATCAGCTACCATCAGCTACCATCAGCTACTATCATCTACCATCAGCTACAATCAGCTACAATCAGCTACAATCAGCTATACCGTCAGCTATCACGGGTGTCTCTTTGTAGAACATAAAATTCACCCCCTTCGCTCTCAGCCGCGTGTCTTTATTAAGCCTGAAAAGCCCACAGCAGGGCTATGCTACGCGGTGTGTGTGTGTGTGTGTGTGTGTGTGTGTGTGTGTGTGTGTGTGTGTGTGTGTGTGTGTGTGCGCGTGTGTGCGCGTGCGTGTGTGTGTGTAGCGAGTCCGTTCGACTTTCCCACGCTGTCACAGGTTCCGCGTCAGCTGACTGGGTTCTGAGGCGTGTACAATGTATGATTAGCTGCTTGGTCTGCCTGAGCTGATCGATTGCTGTGTGTGCATGTGTGCGTGCATGTGTGTAGGTGTGCGTGCATGTGTGCGTGCGTGTGTGTAGGTGTGCGTGCATGTGTGCGTGCGTGCGTGCATGTGTGTAAAGGGGCAGCTTTGTGTCCCTGTGTTGGTACATAAATATGTTCTCACAGTTAGACTATGAGGCACAACAAGCAGGCCCACACAAGATAAACCTCGGGCCAGGGTTCAAACTTGGCTTCAGGTTTAAGTCTCCCGAGAACGAACGTGAGTCAGAGTCCTCTCACTGAGACGAAGAGTGTGTGTACATGACATGTGCATCACTTTCACACAGATATGATATTTACTCGCAGTCAAAATCACACGATGAGTCAAAATCTGTCATTTTCTCATAGACTTCTATACAACCAGAGGAGTCCGCCCTGGTGGTCAGGAGAGATAATGCATCTTTAACACATGAAGCATAGACTTCTATACAACCAGAGGAGTCGCCCCCTGGTGGTCAGGAGAGATAATGCAGCTTTAACACATGAAGCATAGACTTCTATACTATTTATTTCAGCGCCGGTTAAACTTTGCACTATGTTTGAGTAGGGCTGCACGATTATGGCCAAAATCATAATCACGATTATTTTGATCAATATTGAGATTATTTATCATGATTATTCATAAATTTTAGGGACAGCATCTTTTTATTGCGCTTTCACGTTTAAATGAACAAGAACACTGCTTCCACTTCCATTGTTGTGCTACATTCTGGCTAATATACAAATCTTTGCACCAGACTGGTCCTTATCACAGTGCATCTCGTAGAAGGAAAATATAAATGAAATAGTATCAACACTTTTTACCCAAAGTTAAATCCACAGAACACTGCTTTCACTTCCATGTTGTGCTACATTCCAGCTAATGTACACGTCTTTGCATCCAAATAAAACTTATACGCTTCTTATTCACCTGAAGCAAAATATAAATAAGGGGACATGTACGGCTCCATTGTTCTGCTTGACTATAGGTCAGTCGTAGTTGCAAAATACTCAACAGCTGTGTCATCCCTTTGTATTTCCCCCCGACTTTTTTCATACAGTGCAGGTAATGCCTGTTTGGAGAAATAATTGCGCGAGGGGATCACGTATCTCTTGTCTAGTGTCTTCATTGCTCACAGTATTTATTGGACACACGTCTTTGGCCAAATGAAATGCGATTGCATCCATTATTTCAGTGTGTCTTTGGGAGGTGGACGGATACGCTGTTGCGCTATGCAGGGTCGCTGTTGTTTTTTTCCTGGGTTGACGTTGGACATGGACGGAGATTCAGTGAGGTAACGTTAGCTTTAGCCTTAATGCATTCGTCGTACTGTGGTTTGTGGTGATTTTTCAGGTGGTTGAACAAGTAACTATGCGGCGCAGACACAACTCTAACGCACTCTGTGCACATGATTTGTTCTTGGTTAACATCACTTGCCCTAAATCCCAAAAAACTCCAGACAACGGATGATGATCCTTTTCGAGGGACTAGTTCCTCACTTTCTGCTCCTGACATTTGATTTACCTTTCACACGACACCGTGACGTCTGCTCTCTGTTCTGTTGTCTGTCTCTACTCTACTACTAATACTACAGACTTTTTTTTAAGCTGCCGCTGCAGGGTGCGCGCGCATAACACCTCAGGGTGCATCATGACACCTCCCATCTCGTTCTCCCCGTGGTGGTTGGCTGACTATTAGTTGAGGAAGCGCTTGATTTGATATGTAGCAGAGCATGCATTTTAAACGTCAATATCGCTGATGATTGTGCTCATTTAATTATGGCAGCCAAAATCGTGATTGCGATTAAAATTTGATAAAAAAATGATTAATTGTGCAGCCCTACGTTTAAGTCCCGGTATTCAGTTTCAATGGACGCCTGCCAGCCAATCAGGGACGAGTTGTATTATAATTTATTTTCCATACGCATGGCATATTATTGAATCATCGCCGAGCTCACCGTGTGCACTATGTACAGATCAGTTTCATGTGTTAGTTTGCACATGAACGCCTGTGTGTGTGTGTGTGTGTGTGTGTGTGTGTGTGTGTGTGTGTGTGTGTGTGTGTGTTTGTGACCTTTATTACACCTGTTATTAATAAGTCTCCTGTCCTCTCTGCTCTGTCCACATTGTGATTTTGCTGCTGAGATCCAACCCGCCGGATACGGTTTCGCCGGTCCGACAGCAATTTGTTCTGTGTGCATTTGCACCTTTTTCCTCCTCGTGATCAGATATCCACCTACAGATTACAGGTGTGTGTGTGTGTGTGTGTGTGTGTGTGTTTGTGTGTTTAGGTAAGGCACAGAGGTCGTGAGCAGCGGTGATTAAAGAGCACGCAGCCTAATTTCCCACTTGACTCCCAGTAGTTGCTCACAGGGCTAATGGAGCTCAGCGAGAGAGAGAGAGAGAGAGAGAGAGAGAGAGAGAGAGAGAGAGAGAGAGAGAGAGAGAGAGAGAGAGAGAGAGAGAGAGAGAGAGACGTTCTGACGGAGGAGCAGTGCAGGATGGGAAATAAAAACAGAGCAAACCCTCCATTGTTAATTGTCTCTATCTGCTAACATCTTCATAGATCTCTTGCTTGTTTTGTCCATCTCTTCTCCCGGGAAAGGAAAAACCCCGAAGCTGCATATTTTTTATGGTCGTTTCCGCTCACCTGATCGGCGTTCCTTGTGTTTTGAAGGGTATTTTCAGATTTCTGGGTAATTCTTCTCCTCTGCATGTCGATCCCATTCTTCTCACGGACAAATAAACCAAATTAAAGCCGTTAAACGCTCCAGTGTTCATTGAACGCACCATGACTCATCGCTCGGCTCTTCAGAAAGAAAGAGATCAAACGGGCCGACCCAGCGATCCACGCGGCGCCGCAGCGTCGTGGACGCTGTGCAG
>JBAMJR010000323.1:657500-897500 GCA_038501785.1 Myoxocephalus aenaeus | reverse complement strand
TCCTCTCCTGACTCGTCTCCTGACTCGTCTCCTACCTTGTCTCCTCACTCATCTCCTAACTCGTCTCCTACCTTGTCTCCTCACTCATCTCCTAACTCGTCTCCTACCTTGTCTCCTAACTCATCTCCTAACTCGTCTCCTGACTCGTCTCCTAACTCGTCTCCTGACTCGTCTCCTGACTCGTCTCCTCACTCGTCTCCTCACTCGTCTCCTGACTCGTCTCCTGACTCGTCTCCTACCTTGTCTCCTCAGTCATCTCCTGACTCGTCTCCTGACTCGTCTCCTCACTCGTCTCCTAACTCGTCTCCTCACTCGTCTCCTCACTCGTCTCCAGCCTCCTCTCCTGACTCGTCTCCTGACTCCTGACTCGTCTCCTAAAGTCGTCGCACTGCCGACGGCAGAGATGCGACACTTTGATCCTGCAGCTCCCGTCCTTCAAGAACACACACACACACACACGCTGCTCTGAGGCAGTGGGACAGCCCCCATCTGTCTGGGAGCCGGCGTCTGTGACATTTAAAGTTGATTACAAAGGGAAAGATTGATTATGATAATGTCCACTTCTTCTTCTTGAGTTGTGTGGCGCTCGCCGGGCTCATAAATCACGGCCTAGTCATCTGAAGCCCATGCCGTCGTCCTCGGGCGGAGGTCTGGGGGTTTATTTGGGAGGTTAGTCATGATTGGAACTAAATCTGAAACCGTTTTCTTACATAAGACATGTGGAGCGACGTTTTGAAGCCTGGAGTTCGTCTTTTGGCCGTCGCCCTCTTGGTTTTATTGCAACCAGTGAACGGGAAGTGGCCATATGTGGACTGAGGAGGAGTGACGTAGAGACGCCGTATCTGACGCTCTGGTGTTGACCTGTCAATCACATTGTAGCCCCGCCCTAAAGCATCCCCTGCTTTATGGTCTGTTTGACTCTAAATGACTATCATTTACTCAATGAACATCATGCTGTATTGAAGAAGACTTGAAACTAGAGATTGAGACATAAACTCATGTTTACAGTGTTTACTGAGTGAATAAATCAAGAGTCATTTATATAGACTTCTATACAACAAGACGAGTCGCCCCCTGGTGGTCAGTAGAAATAACTTAGAAGTTGTCTTCCTTGAAGTCTTTTGGTGGTTTTTCGGCGTCGGCCCTCAGCGACAGAAGTTCCCAGTATCTCGTTGTGTCTCCAGTCGGACATTCCCGGCGGCGTCTCCGTATAAAAGACTCTTCTTTGCCCTTCGGATGTTGTGTTTTCATGAAAGAAGCGTCTCTGGCTCGCTGAACAATGTGTGCCTCTGTTCACACGTGGGCCCAACGGAACGCTTCGCAGACTTTGTGCTGTACATAGCCGGCAGGGTGACGTCTGCTTAGTGTCCCGGTCATCAAACAGCTTCTGCGTGAGAAGCTGTTTGAGAGCCACCTTATAGCGTTCATCTGATATTGTGGTACTTTCATTTTCAGCTCCACAGGGCATCGTTTCACATATTTCTCTGCATAATAGCGTCCCGTGATACATTGTCGCTCCCTTGCTGCTGTATGTTTTTAGTTTCATGAAATAATTTCAGCATCTAGAGTGCAGAAAAGTCAATTGATTAAACTCAGAATCAGATCAGAATTAGAAACCGTTTATTTGCCAGGAATGTTTTCACACAAACGAGGAATTTTTTGAGGCGGAAGGTGCATACATTGGACATGGACATGGGACGTAAGACGAGACAAACAACAATCAACAATCAACAATCAACGAAAACAACGGTGCAATTGGTATTAAAATATGTGTAAGATAAGCAAGTGCTCAGTCAACAGATACAACTCTGCTGTGGAACCAAGTCCGCCCACAGCAGGGAACAACTTTATTTATTATTTTATTCATGAACGTTTGCAAATGTTCCTCAGAAACAAATAGATGCTGCTATCTGCTGATTCATGCTGCTATGTGCGCTAAAACGCTTCATGTTTTGTATTCATACGTTGTTTAGTTTTTTCAAAGTTGAGTGTTTTGATGACCTGTAGACGTTGATATGTATTTTCTGAGTTCTCTGCAGCCGGAGTGCAGATCTACTGAAGCAAAGAGAGACAATGCAGACAAAAACAGGGTTTAAATAAATATGCATTTTAAGTTGAGCAATTAAAAAAATAAGTATTACATTGTTCTTCAAATATTTCCGAAGATTAGTTGATTAGTTTCTATCAGGTCAGCAGGTGTAAATCTTGCTGATCGATGCTGAGCATGTGCTGCTGAGGAAGAAGTGGTTCTTTGGCAAGAGCTGCACATGCTCAGTAGCATTCAGGCCGGGTAGGTAGTGAGCAGCTGTTAAAAATAAAAAATAAAAATATGTTTATTTTAGTTTTTAATGCTTAAGGCAAGTTCAGGAATCAGAATCGTTATTGGGAAGGAACAACATTTTAGTTTTGTACTTTGTCACTTTGTTATTTTGAGATTTAGATAAAATAATTGGTGTAAAAATAACCAATAGTTCTGGCTCTGATGATCATGTAACTTTCCAT
Organism: Myoxocephalus aenaeus; assembly: GCA_038501785.1. Lineage (NCBI taxonomy): Eukaryota > Metazoa > Chordata > Actinopteri > Perciformes > Cottidae > Myoxocephalus > Myoxocephalus aenaeus. The sequence goes on along the minus strand of JBAMJR010000323.1, from coordinate 894,998 downwards.
TGGGAGGTTGAGTCTTGTAGCTAGAATGTGATTTCCCCCTGAAATAAACAAGTAAACGCGGCCTAAACAGCTCCAAACCTGCATGTTGTGAACATACTTGTCACCACATAGTTTCATATCTGACTCGTGGTTTCGTCTCTCCGGCATCTTCAAGCCCTCCAAACTGTGACCTGCCCTAAAATCGTAGCGCCATAAAATCGCCCTTAACGCTTCAGCTCTCCACCTTCTCATGCTTTCTGCCTCCTCTCCGTCTCTAATCTCTCCACTTTGCAACATCCCCTGTAATCTTCCCTGCAGCCCTCAGTCCCTCGGAGTCAGACTCGGGTCATGGGAACTCACAGATGCTCGTCGGCCCCATGCAGTCGACGGACGGCGTGCTACGTTTCGGTTTGTTTGCTGATGCCCGTGAAAAAAAAAGAGGAAAAAAATTGTCCTGCACCTGAAACAATCCAGAGTTTGAGTTTGGAGGAGTCCGTCTCTGGAAAGTAGGGCATAGTGTGCAGCTGTAGTGTGCAGACGTAGTGTGCGGGCGTAGTGTGCGGGCGTAGTGTGCAGGCGTAGTGTGCAGGCGTAGTGTGCAGGCGTAGTGTGCAGGCGTAGTGTGCAGGTCTAGTGTGCGGGCGTAGTGTGCAGACGTAGTGTGCAGGCGTAGTGTGTAGGCGTAGTGTGCAGGCGTAGTGTGTAGGCGTAGTGTGTAGGCGTAGTGTGCAGGTCTAGTGTGCGGGCGTAGTGTGCAGGCGTAGTGTGCAGGTCTAGTGTGCGGGCGTAGTGTGCAGGTCTAGTGTGCGGGCGTAGTGTGCAGGTCTAGTGTGCGGGCGTAGTGTGCAGACGTAGTGTGCAGGCGTAGTGTGTAGGCGTAGTGTGCAGGCGTAGTGTGTAGGCGTAGTGTGTAGGCGTAGTGTGCAGGTCTAGTGTGCGGGCGTAGTGTGCAGGCGTAGTGTGCAGGTCTAGTGTGCGGGCGTAGTGTGCGGGCGTAGTGTGCGGGCGTAGTGTGCAGGCGTAGTGTGCTGGTCTAGTGTGCGGGCGTAGTGTGCAGGCGTAGTGTGCAGGTCTAGTGTGCTGGCGTAGTGTGCGGGCGTAGTGTGCGGGCGTAGTGTGCGGGCGTAGTGTGCGGGCGTAGTGTGCAGGCGTAGTGTGCAGGCGTAGTGTGCAGGTCTAGTGTGCGGGCGTAGTGTGCGGGCGTAGTGTGCGGGCGTAGTGTGCGGGCGTAGTGTGCGGGTCTAGTGTGCGGGCGTAGTGTGTAGGCGTAGTGTGCAGGCGTAGTGTGCAGGCAAAGTGTGCAGCCGTAGTGCGCAGGCGCAGTGCGTTCACGTTGTAAATGTTGTAAACCACATTCAACACTTTAAAAACCTTTTTTATTCCACATTTTGACTTAAGTTCACAATCACAGCAAAGAAGTGTTCAACCAATCGAGGGAACGAATCCCCGCCTGATCCAGAAGTGACAAATATTTTTCTTTGCGGCTCTGAAACCAGTTTTTTTTTTTTTCTCAATAAAAAAACGAGCAGATCCCCTTGGGCCGCCGGGAGCTGATCGGTGGCAGCGACGTGGGAACGAGGCGGCCTTTCCCAGCGTCATTCCCCCAAATTATGCAAACAAACGTGTTCTCCTTGTGAGTGACGGCGGCTCATATCTGAGTTTCTGTGTAAACTCACCAGCATCGTATCTGAGTTTCTGTAGCGGCGTGCACGGTGGTAACCTCTGAGTTTCTGTAGCGGCGTGCACGGTGGTAACCTCTCTCCCCCCCTCTGTGTTGCAGCGGGCCTACACAGTGATCCTGGAGGCGTGGGACCGAGACAACGGCTCACACAGCAACGGTAAGATCCAACTCTGTGGGTTGTTCTCTGCACGCTGAATCATTCTGTTCCCTTTTGATTGATTTATTTATTTTAATATCACGGCTCTATGGAATGTGATGATGCTCCGTGTTTGTTTCATATCACGGCTCGTTCACTGTGAGAGACGATGTGTTGGTTTGTTATGATTTATTCCCATGATGATGTCACATGTGGAGCTAACGGAAATATTTCTATTGATTTTTCTATAACAATATTTATTTTTTATTAGTCGATTAACATTGATTATTCTAAAGATATTTATTTTTAAATTGCAGACTAATATAAAACTAATATCGGCTAATATAATAATATATTTTCCGATAATTATTTCAATATTTTATTCAATTATCTCTTTAAGACAAACAATCATAACAAAATAATAAATTCCTGTGACACATGAATGTATTTCATCACTATTCGAACTGGGGAATCAATATTTCTACTTCCACGTGTTATAACGGTGACGACGTGCATTGATTTTTATCACTGGAGTAATATTTGGTTTTAAGATGATCAATCATCAGCATTTCAAGTTAATTTACAGACTGCAGAAATAACTCTAACATGAAGAAAGATTCATTATATGAATTCAAAGCGACTCCTACGAACAGAAAAACGCTCCTCGTGTTGATGATATAATAATATCTCAAGCTTCGGTGAAGATAAAATAAGATAATCCTTTATTAGTCCCGCAGTGGGGAAATTGCAGGATTACAGCAGCAAGATATAGAAGTAAAATAAGAAACAAGTAATACATATAAGTAAACAGTAAACAGTAATAAAAACATAAAAAATAATCCACAATAGCACTATTATATATACAGACAAAAAGTAAACCGTGGTGCAAAACGGTTCTAGTCTGCAGAGTTTTCAGAGCGCCACGTCGTTGAGTTCTCCGTCTGAGCTTCAGAGGAACGTGGCCGCGGTTTGTTCTGATGTATCTGCAGCCGGTTCTCTGCTGGTTATGCACATGATGCACTCAATGACGTCGTCGATCGTCCCCGAGTCTCGCCGTCGACGAGCTCGCGCTGCACGCAGGCGCCTCTGCAGCCGTGAACAGGATGAGAAACGCTGGACAGAAAGCCTCGCCGGCCTCCGGACTCCTGATGTGAAGCTGAAGGGAAGCAGCGGGAGGTTCTGGGGTTATTGCTCATACTCATGATTGCCGTGTCCCGTCTTGTAGACTTGGACCGAGTCTCATTGTGTGAGCCGCAGGTTTGATTCCTGAACCCTGTCAGCAAGTGTGCCGGCGGCCAAGTTTCCCTCCAGCGTGAAACGTTAGCGGCTTCTTCCCGAGTCCGACTGGACGAATCTAAAAATACCAACGCAGCTTTATAATAAGCTCCGCACCTCCATTTATGTTTGTCTGTGACGCTCAGCGGAGTCATTCCACGGATTAAATGTTGTTATTTACTTCTGTGTGCGTCCGCTTTACCTCTGGTCCTGCATGCTGGAACCTGTTGCATCCAGCTCTACTTCAGTAGGGCGAGGGTTGGCATGATTAGAGAGAGAGAGGGAGGGAGAGGGCGAGAGAGAGAGAGAGAGAGAGAGAGAGAGATCTGGTGTGCACTGGAATAAGAATCTTCCGGTTCACAGCTGTATGTTTCATCTGAAGCGAACCCAAAGGACACAAAGTAAAGTAAACAACACTGAGAACACTACTGTTTGTAGTAGTTTGTGGTAGTTTGTGGTAGTTTGTGGTAGTTTGTAGTAGTTTGTAGTAGTTTGTGATAGTTTGTGGTAGTTTGTGTACAGCTGAAGTGAGTTGAAGCGTCCATGCGGTGCAGACGGGAGCGAGAAGGCAAACCATCAGATTATGTGAACACGGCCTTGACTTCAGCTCAAAGGTCACCAAGCAGTAGAGAGGTCAAAGGTCAAAACAAAACACTCCAGTTGCAGCTTGTTGCATGCAACTATATATAAAGCTTTGTTTCTGCAGCGAGCGTCTCCTCTCTCACTCGGGACGCGATCAACAGCTGGGATCTGAACCCCTGGTTGTTTACATAAGGAGGTTTTAAATGGCCCACTCTCGGCCGCTCTCCCTGGTAACAGCGGCCTCTCCTCCGGGACACGGGGGAGCTCCTGATTGGTCCATATTTTTACACCTGATTGCTGGAGATGAGCAGCAGTGAGTGAGTGTTTCAGGTGGCGGGTTATTTCAGCTGTGGGACGTGTTGGCTCAGGGAACCAGGACAGCTTTTAAACATATATAATGTATTTCTGCAGTCAAACTCTCAGCAGTTGTGAAGATGATTTAAGAATAAATAAAGAGATGGGAGTTGCATTGTGGGGAAATTATTAATGTTTTGAAAATGAATCCTGAAGATTTAGTTGAGAATAAGTGAGACTTTTAAAGGAAGAAGTTACATTCAGGAAAAGTTTAAAAAGAAATTGGAATTTGCAAAAGAATTTGGTCCGTGAAAAGTTTCAATCGGTGCTTCAATTAAAAGTAAATAAAAACTGCTCAAACGCTGCGTTGCTGCCGCCGGTTCGATCCCTTAGGTCAAAGGTCTCCCTCTGCTTCTGTTCCTTGAGAACGGGCTGAAGGGTCCTTTCCGATGTCGCCCTTCCTCGTCTCTTATTATTTCCGGCCCTGGATATCCTGAGCAGGAAAAGTGAAAGAGCGTTTGGTTATCGAGCCCTCGCAGACCTCCACCCGTGTGTGCCATGTTTCCATTCCCTTGTTCCTCTTTATATTTTTCTTCTTCCACATTCTTGGTGCAGGTGGCTCCGCCCCCTCTGATGTGCGCTAACAACACAGGTTCTTATCTCACCCAACACCGGCCCGTTGGGTCAAACCCCCCCCAAACTGTAATCATCAGCCCGGATCCTCAGAATGTCATTCACAATGTCTCGTTGTTTAAGTTTATTATTTTATGTTCCGGTTCCGTCTCACTGCAGACGAGGAGCTGCTGATCGAGCGCAGCATCTACAAAGGGATGCTCAACCCGGGCGAGGAGAAGCAGGCGGTGGAGTACACGAGTGCGGCGGCCCGCCTGGAGTACGCCGTCCGTGTGCGCTGCGACGAGAACTACTACGGCGGGAAGTGCAACAAGGTGTGCCGGCCGCGGGACGACTACTTCGGACACTACGTGTGCGATCAGCTGGGGAACCGAGGCTGCATGGAGGGCTGGACGGGGCCCGACTGCAAAGCAGGTACGGGGGCCTGCAGCACGTGCACGACGACGTGCACTTTCTACTGATTCATATAAACAATGGCAGATTTAATAAAGCCAGCAGATCCATTACGTTTTAATAGTGTTGAAAGCAATGCAAAGCTTTCAATGGTAAGAAGCCCCTCTCCCTTCCAATAAGATAAAACTAAACTATATTTATTCTACTCTTCTACTTATCTTAAAAGCACAATTCATTTTCCTCAGTTAACTAACACAATTATTTGAAATTTTACACATTTGCAATATGGACTACTGCAATGTCCAAATCGCAATTAAACCGGAAAAGTGTCGCTATACCATTTTAGGTGAAATATTATTCTGGCCTCCACATTACATACTTGAGAAAAAAAAACATCTTTGTTTTGGTGTAGATGCCCACAAATATCACACCATTATCATTTTAATATGTTTTTTAATGAAAAATTATTATCGCCACATCGGACAAAAATATTATATTATCTTCCCAAAAATCATTCAACCCCCAACTAACTGGACTCGGTCCTCACGTCACGGACAATAAATAGTACTAATAATGCAGAGAAAATACAATAAATTGTGCAGCTGATTATTTATTTTTTTATTAAGTGAGAAAGCAATAAATAGTTAAAAACTGTATTTATTTTTAAATCAGAATCTCAGAAACGTTATTTCTCTCCACGAGGAAGTTAAAGTCTGCAGGAAGCCGATGAAAACCTTTTGGAAGTTCACGTCGCTTTGCAGGAATTCAAAGAATGTTTTGGAAACTGTCGCTGGCCGGCGTGCTACAGGTCCCAGAGGACGTTGCTGCCTGTTGTTGTTGTTGTTGTTGTTGACTCTCCGCCCACTCGCAAACAAGACAACACGGAAAAGGAGTGCAGCGTCTGAAGAGCGAGCTGCTGTTTGCTGTTTGAAACTAACGAAGGTTTTCTCCCCGTCAGCCATCTGCAAACAGGGATGCAGTCTGGAGCACGGGGGCTGCAGCGTGCCGGGGGAGTGCAGGTGAGCCGCCCTTTGTTTGTTTGTTTGTTTGTTCCTCTTTGCTCATGTACGGTGCTGAAATACGCTGTTGTTTGGGTGGAAAACCCTGAAAGAGTTTAATGAGGTTACCAGAGGTGTACATGTTGATAACATACCAAGCAGTCTGACCTCCTCCTCCATCCCTCCGCTCTGATCTACAGGCCATTGTTCTGCTTCCTGTACTGAAGCTGGACACACACACACACACACACACACACACACACACACACACACACACACACACACACACATACACACACATACACAGAGGCCTGTTTTTCAGCTATAATGTCTGCAGCCCTCATCACCACCTTCCTATCCTGGGCATTGTTATGGCTGCAGGAGGGGATGCACATTCAAGGGCTGGGGGGGAGGGGGAGTTTTAACTTATTTATATATATATATATATATATATATATATATATATATATATATATAGAGAGAGAGAGAGAGAGAGAGAGAGAGAGAGAGAGAGAGAGAGAGAATGTATATACAGTATATACGGTAATCAATTACTTCTTTTCTATATACATACATATATATAGAAAAGAAGTAATTGATTACTACCCCCCCCCCCACACACACACACACACACACACGCGCACACACATGGCTTTTAAGGAAAAGGCTGACCGGGCATTTGTTGCAGAGAGAAATTTAGATTTGATTACATGTGGAGCCGAACTGTACATTTAGACACAGAGGAGCACGGGAGCTTTAAAAATAAAAAATACACACACGCACGCACGCACGCACACACACACACACACACACACACACACACACACACACATACACTAAGAAACAGGAAGACGAATATCCATCCAACCAGAGGATGGATGCAGAGAGAATAAAAGCTTTGACGTTGTTGTTGTTGCTTGTTTGAAGCATTCACACCATCGGGGCCAATGTAAAGCTGTTAGCATAGAAGCTAGTTAGCATGCAGGCATAAACTAACATAATTAAACAAATATCAGGCTACCGTGAGAGAACACTTCCTGATTGGCCCCGGGTCACAATCTCAGATCTCAGATGAAATTGTGACACACCACACACACACACACACACACACACACACACACACACACACACACACACACACACACACACACACACACACACACACACACACACACACACACACCTAGTGGCGTTCAGATTATTTTGTCCAACAACTCAGCTTCTTTTTGATCAATTGTCAGATTGAGAGCCGAAAGAAGTTTCAATAATAATAGTCGTAATATTAAAGAGAGAGAGAGAGAGAGAGAGAGAGAGAGAGAGAGAGAGAGAGAGAGAGAGAAGCTGGCCGAGGAAAACTAAAAGTGTGTGTTTGTTTATTGTTTCTTACACAACCTACGCTCCCTCATGTGACACCAAACAGTAGCTATGGCAACAGCCGGCTAAATCCGTCTGCTGGATTTTGGGCGCGAGGCTCGCCTGTAAATATAATTCAGACACACACACACACACACACACACACACACACACACACACACACACACACACACACCTCTACCTCTGGGTGTGGTCTGTCTGAGGGGTCTGTGGTCAGTCAGGGTATTTTTGGGCTCCCCCCCCCCTGGCCTCTTTCCATTGATGGGACGGCTTGTGGGTAATGCCACCCTCCGGCCTGCGGCTGCTCCCCGCCCCCCCACTGCAGCCAGACAGGCTGTCCACGCTGCCGCCGCAGTCGCACCGCTGACAGTGTGCAGGGCACCGCAGTGCTGGACAACACCACGTACTGTAGTAAACAATACACTGACACACACACATGCACAGACACGTGCACATGGCTGGGAAGATTGACGTTCTTGTGGTCGTGCATGCAGTTAAATGTCGTTTCAGCTTACAAAGCGTGCACGAAACACAACTTTTTGTGCACGCTTTCCACCGAACCAGCTGCTCGTCCCGAGCTGCATTTTTATCATGCAAGTCATTCTCATAAATTAAAAGAAATAGAAGTTCCCCTGCCTCAAATATTTAAACCATAAATATATTTTAAAAAGCACAGATAGAAAACACATATTTTTTGCCAACCAAACTGCAGCTCACAGAGTGTAGACGTGTTGATCAGGTTCCATTTTGAAGTGGAGGGGTGGTGGAGTGCTCCCTAAAATAGCCCGGACGGAGAAATGACAGGACAGGTGGAGCAAGGTTACCACTGGCCTTGGAATAACAGTGTGCCGCCATAAACCAACAGATTACCCCCCCCCCCCCCCCCCCCAAATTGACTTGTGATAGACGTTTCTGAAACAAGCATGTTGATTCCTACTAAAAACAGGTTACTTACTAGATCAGCCTTTACTGGAAGAAAACTAAAAAACTTTAGGGTTCAATTACAACACACACACACACACACACACACACTCAGGAATGTATGTCCTCAGATGAGGAGCTGCAGTTAAACGTCGTACAACTTGATGAAGACGTTTCTGCTAAATTACTGCTGTGACGGTCAGCTGCAGCTCCATCAATGTGTCCTGCAGGAAGACATATTTATATATATATATATATATATATATATATATATATATATATATATATATTTTAGCACCTCCAGCAGTCTCTGTGTTCACCGTGGGACGTTTAACTGGCGCTCTGCCCGACATCAAGCGCTCCTCTGCGTTTTCACACGTTTAAAAAGAGTAATAATTCACTTGTTTGTTATCACGACGTAACTAGCACTGTGTTTTTTTAATTTTAGTATCACGGCCAACTCCCGCTGCGTTACTGAGTGCTTCTGTGAGCTCTTCCCTCCGGCTCTCCTTCTGTGAACAGAACACGTTGTCACGTTGTCAGTGTGCTGCTGAAACAAGACGCTCTTATTTTAGAGAAGAAATCCACCCAGCCACCCTCTTCCCTGTTCCCTGTTCTTGTTCCCTGCTCCCTGTTCCCTGTACCCTGTTCCCTGCTTCTTGCTCCCTGTTCCTGTTCCCTGCACCCTGTGCCCTTCTCCCTGTTTCCTATTCCCAGTTCCCTGCTCCCTGTTATCTGTTCTCTACTCCTGGTCCCTGTTCCCTACACCCTGTTCCTTTTTCCCTGCACCTTGCTCCTTGTTCCCAGTTCCCTGCTCCTTGCTCCCTGTTCCCAGTTCCCAGTTCCCTGTTCTTGTTCCCTGCTCCTTGCTCCCTGCACCCTGTTCCCTGTTCCCTGTTTCCTGTTCCCAGTTCCCTGTTCTTGTTCCCTGCTCCTTGCTCCTTGCTCCCTGTTCCCAGTTCCCAGTTCCCTGTTCTTGTTCCCTGCTCCTTGCTCCCTGCACCCTGTTCCCTGTTCCCAGTTTCCTGTTCCCAGTTCCCTGTTCTTGTTCCCTGCTCCTTGCTCCTTGCTCCTTGCTCCCTGTTCCCTGTTCCCTGTTCTTGTTCCCTGTTCCATGCTCTCTGTGGAAGGTTTCATCTTTCTCAGGAGGGCACAAGCATTTGACTAATTAAATATCAACTTATTTTAGCTAAATAGACTTGTTGAACATACTCCCTCCTTTCTCTAGGGTTTGAGATCCCTTCGAGGAGGAAAGGAGGAAGGGACTAGGATGTGAGAGAATGAGTAAAGGAAGGAGGAGGAGCATTAACCTGTGTGTGTTGCAGGTGTAACTACGGCTGGCAGGGCCCGCTCTGTGACGAGTGCCTGCCGTACCCTGGCTGTGTCCACGGCACCTGCAACGAGCCGTGGCAGTGCACCTGTGAGAAGAACTGGGGCGGCCTGCTTTGTGACAAAGGTCAGATCTCACAACCTTCACACGGCCTTCACACACTCACGTCTCCTTCATGGCTGCAGGTTCTGAGAGTCAAAGGGAACTGGCGTTGAGATCGTCGAGAAGGGCCTCGTTTTAATATTCATTTTGAGTTAATGTTGGTATAAAGATGATTTGTTCTGTATATTTAAAGATTATTCTAACGTCTTTAAAAGCTGCGCCTGAAGTTTTTAATCATTTATATTTGTTTTGTGAGGATTTCTCCAAAGCGTTTTGTGGAAATTCAGACTTTTTAATCCCATGCATTCTTAAAGTCTACAGTTGTGTTTCCATTCACTTATTTTCATGCATATTGTGAAGCATCGCATTAGAAAAGCTGTAAAACTCCCTCCATGCTCGTCTTCGGCTCTTAAAAAGCCATAAAGACAAATTAAAAGAACTTCCTGAAGACCTCTGTCCATCTTCCTCTCGTAGCTTGTACGACTTCTCTCAGGTTCTCAGCCTCTTCTTCTTCTTCTTCTTCTTCTTCTTCTTCTTCTTCTTCTTCTTCTTCTTCTTCTTCTTCTTCTTCTTCTTCTTCTTCTTCTGTGTTTATTGGTGCAGTACAGTCAGGCGTGGCCTCTGGTGCTAATTTATGCACCGTAGTCACGCTTCTACAGTGACTTTCACAAGTTTCCACAGAATTCCCTCGACAATTGAATGGTAATACGACTTAAAACGAATTGTTGGTTTAATACCGTGATGAGTTTCACAAAACACAAGCGTGAGCTTCAGCGTGCAGAAACCCTGGAAGGCTCCATTAAAGCTCCGTTTTCCTCCATGTGAGTGGCATGAGGACACGTGGGATTGGGCCAGAGGCTTTTTGTTGTAAATACTTACCGATATTGTGTTCTTTGTAACGCCCACAATCAGATGCTTTTGGAAGAAATAATAAATAATGCAACTGCAGGTTATTGTGCGGAGAGATTCAAGAGTTCAATGCTGTCACTTCACCTTATTAGCTCGTTGCTAATAAGGTGAAGTGTTGGTCACATGGAGTTGGTTACATGGTCACATGGAGTTGGTCACATGGTCACATGGGTGCTCTTCTCTGTACAGACCTGAACTACTGCGGGACCAACCGGCCGTGCAACAACGGAGGCACCTGCATGAACACAGAGCCGGATGAGTACAACTGCGCCTGTCCGGACGGATACTCGGGCAAGAACTGTGAGATTGGTGAGTCTGGAGATCAAACCAACGGAGCCCGAAATTTTTTCAGAGTGAAGTTCTGAGGATCTGGACGGAAGATTTATGAGATTAATTTGTTTCCTCTCCAGCGGAGCACGCCTGTGTTTCCAACCCCTGTGCCAGCGGAGGCACGTGCCACGAGGTCCCGTCAGGCTTTGAGTGTCACTGTCCGGCGGGCTGGTCCGGGCCCACCTGTGCTCAAGGTGAGACATGTTATGGTTATTATTATTATTACTGTTTTCTATTTATTTAGTTTGCTCCTTTGAGTTTTTGGTTGTGTCTCATGCGAACACTGTGAGGGCTGGACATTGTTGTTCTGTACATTGTTCAGCCCTAACGGGGACCAGCTAGCTGGTTTAAAGCCGCCGCTGGAAGCCAGCGTTCTGAAGCGATAACGGCGTGAACGTCAGCGTGAACGTCAGCGTGAACGTCTGCGTGAACATCTGTCTGCTCTGTGTTTCAGACACAGACGAGTGCGCCTCCAGCCCCTGTGCTCAGGGCGGAACCTGCATGGACATGGAGAACGGATTCGAGTGCCTCTGCCCTCCACAGTGGACGGGCAAGACCTGCCAGATCGGTACGAAAAAGAGAAGAACTTCAGATGTTTGTTTTTACTTTCAGCAGCTCATGTGTGTTTACTTCTGAAGCAATTTTCATAATTTCATTGTTGGAACATTTTATTTATCCATAATCTGATATCCTGATTGAGTTCCTCATTGCATGCTGGGTGATGTTTTACTCTGATAAAGCCGGCGTGCCGCTGTGTGTGTGTCGATGTCCCGATTCCTCTGCAGGAACCCATTTACTTGCAGCGTATCTGGGTGCTTGTTTTTGTGGCCCCGCCCTTTAACCAGTAGTGTTACTGCAGGAGGGCCACTCATTTAGATAGTGTTTGTTTGTTTGTGTGTGTGTGTGTGTGTGTGTGTGTGTGTGTGTGTGTGTGTGTGTGTGTGTGTGTGTGTGTGTGTGAGAGTGAGTAAAGCTAAAAAATAACTTTCCGCCTGGCAACTGCTAGCCCCGGGCCAAAGTATTCTCCATCGGGGTGGGTATCTTTGGCTCTAGACGGGGCATAATGGGGCCGCATGTACGCTACGGTGAGGCCGAAGCCCCGACACAGTGGAGCCCTCACCCCCCTCGACCAGGAAACACTTCATAACCTGCAAACATGCGCAGCGGCAATGGGCAATCGGAACGCCGCGGTTGGGTTGGCGTTGCAGATTGGCAGAGCGGGGTGGTACCTGGGAGAGAGAGTGTGACTATGGGGGGGGGGGGGAGAGAGGGAGAGAGAGAGAGAGAGAGAGAGAGAGAGAGAGAGTAGTGGTAGTAGGGGGGAGGTTGGGTTCTTTGGGAATGGGTCGGGGTGTTTGGTGTCAGCCAGCCAACAGGTGCCGCTTACCTCCCGGGAGTAGTATTAATGCACTGTGTCGGTTTAGAGTGAGCGCGGCGGCGCTAGCCGCCTCTGAAACTGACCACTTGGAATGCCGCAGGTTGGCCTTCAGGGAATGCCATAGAGAGACATTAACCCCGGGGGAGGGGGGGATGGAAATCTGCAGAAGACACGAAACCCTCGTCAGACGTGGACTTCAGCCCGTGAATGTTCTGGCTATCTGGCGATGTCTGAGTGGTTTACCCGTAACAGCAGTCTGACTACGTGGTGTCACGTTACAACCGAAAGGCTTTCCATGTCCCACACATCATAAATGTCTCTCTATAGCATCATATATATATATATATATATATATATATATATATATATATATGCACAAGGAAATAAGGTAAATGTAACACCCTGTGAACACTGTGAATGAAACCATTTTAATTAGTAGAGGTATTTTTAGGAATTGTTTTTCCTCTATTGAGAAATGAAAGCCACGAACCTCTTTTGAGCTGCAAATTACTTTTTTAATTCCTCTACTGATGCACCTTTTAAAAAAAGCGACAAACGTCAAGCTCTTTTCCGTGACAGAGTCCTACGTTTAAAAAAGTAATTTTCTGCAGATATACGGCAGCTATGCCACAGACAAGATGTCTGGAAGGCATCAACAGAGTAGAAAAGTCCTCCGATGTTACGTTTCAGTGTCTCGCTTGGTGATGGACTTCCTGAGCAGCTTCTCGGCTCCTCCCACTCATTCTCTCCTGTGTCTTTTTGCAGACGTTAATGAGTGTGCGGGGAAGCCTTGCCTCAGTGCTTACTCTTGCAAAAACTTGATTGGTGGATATCACTGTGCCTGCTTTCGTGGATGGGTTGGCCAGAACTGTGACATCAGTCAGTATATCAATCCAGCAAATTATTAGAATGATTAGCGCTCAGCCTCTTTCCAGCTGCTGTACCTGTAGCACCGATAGAGCCTCGTCCTCTTCGCTGGCTGGCTTCTGTTCCACGAGCTTCCTCTCGCTCTTCCTTCTTTCATCTCTCTGAAAGGACTAAGACATGTTTCAGGGGGTTTCTATCCACATTAGAGACATTAGTATTTACTATTATCCTGGACAGTAAAATGTGAACACATAAACTTAACCAAGAAAAACTGTCCTTGCTAGGACTCTAATGAAATGAAGCACTTTCTTGCTTAAAATGACAAGTTGTTTGAGTTTTCTAGGGTAATACAACCGTAGAATAAGGATTTAACGCCAGAGACATGTTGCAACAGCTCCTATTGGGCTTTGATAGCATGCTAGTGACTATGTCCCCAACATCCTATGTTCCTAGGGCCCTATGTCCCCAACATTATATGTTCCTAGGGCCCTATGTCCCCAACATCCTATGTTCCTAGGGCCCTATGTCCCCAACATCCTATGTTCCTAGGACCCTATGTCCCCAACATCCTATGTTCCTAGGACCCTATGTCCCCAACATCCTATGTTCCTAGGGCCCTATGTCCCCAACATCCTATGTTCCTAGGGCCCTGTGTCCCCAACATTAAATGTTCCTAGGGCCCTATGTCCCCAACATCCTATGTTCCTAGGGCCCTATGTCCCCAACATCCTATGTTCCTAGGACCCTATGTCCCCAACATTCTAGGTTCCTAGGGTTCTATGGTCCTCTGGTTCTATGTTTCCAAGGTCCTTAAATTTCTGTTCAACAAAGTAAACTTTTTTGAAGGTTTTATTTGGGACTTTTTTCCCAACGCCTTATGTTTACCTCCATGCTATGCTCCCTTTGACGAGTTTCCACAATAGCCCATGTCGTATTAAGTGAAAAAAGCCTGTTTTCAGACCTAGGTGGTCAAAAACATACTTATTTTAACCCAAACCCTGATCCTTTCCTCAACCTAACCAAGTAGTTTTGTTGCATAAACCTGAATGTCCGTATGGGACGAGCAGTGAATGAGAACGGGTGATGGGGGAGAAGCCTCGGTGCATTGAGCTGTGGGAACAAAGGACCCTTTGTCATGTTCCCCTTATGGGCCATTATACGTTTGGGGAACATGATCATAGGACTTTGGGAACATCTGGCCCTTTGTCATTTTTACCATTATGTGCCGGATGAATTTGGAGAACATTCTAAACTAGAAACGTAGGAACGACCCCATAAGAGCTGAATGATCGTAAAATAGCTTCAACCTTGTTTAGCAAATCTCACATTTTAGTACCTCGTACAGAAGTAAATGCTCATTTATCTTTCAGCTCCCGTGAGTTAAGCTGATGGATGAGACCCACGAGATATGTGGTTGTTGAACGCTCGCAAGATTGAGGCTGGAAGAACTCATTAATCTCACAATATGGACAAGAAACCACAGAAAGACGTTCTACTGCAGCCCCATGGGTCCTTAACAGTTGTTAGAATATGGATAGATATAATATGGGCAGATATAATATGGCCAGATACAATATGGACAGAAAACAACAGTGACATGTTTGGTCTGCTCCGATCGAGCGATGCAGGGAATAAAAGATGCTTCTGGAACATTCCTTCTCCTTTCTCCTGCTCTCAGATGTTTACAGCTGCCACACCCTGGCCTACCTTCCTCCTCTAAGCTCTATGACTGCATTTCTTTCCCCTGACTGTTGTAAATCTTTTAGAGGAAATCTCGAGGGGTAGTTTTGACATTGCATGTTCTCACTGCACCTCTGATGCTGCATGTGCACATTCCTCCGGCACTTTGCTTTTGGTTTGCATTGATTCACTTTTCTGTGGCAGCTGCATGCTTCCTGCACCCGTGCATGCTTCCTGCACCCGTGCATGCTTCTGGTCAAACTCAAAGCTCACGTTTTCTGTTTCTTTTCTTCCTCAGATCAGAACAGCTGTCACAGCCAGTGTAAGAACGGAGGAACCTGCAAGGTGAGAGTCACGGACGTCATGTTTTTATAGCTTTCATCAACTCTGACGTCTTGACGGGCGATGAATTTATACATCACTTTAATGCATCATAATGCGGTCGCACACATTATAGATCATCTGTCAGAACAGAAGGTGATGTGCTCATGGGCGTTTTGGTTTTAGAACATCGGATGCTAACTTGTACTGCGTGAAGTTGTTTTTCCTTTCCTAATATTAGTGAATAAGTCCAGAGGATATTAAGGGTGTGCAATTAGATGTTTTGTGACAAATATTGATACAACTACCTGAGTCAGAATTGAAAAGCAGCAGAAATACACAAAGCCAGTTGGAAACGACATCCAGAGTTTAGTTTTAAAATGTATTTTTTACTGAGCCATATCATATATGAATGTATAAAAACAGTAATTCATCCAAGCCGAGGTTTTACATTTTAAACTACAACTACATGTTTTCATTTCGTTAAGAATAACAACCTTGATGTTGTTATCGATCCCAATATTCCCAAATCTCTGTCCAGCTCCGTGTTGACCGGCATGTCCTGTTGCCTGCTGGTTTTCTTTAATAAATCAAACGGCTCTCAACAAAAAGAAGCTCTGCCACTGTGGCCGTCTGAGTGACAGCGGGCTTGTGTTGCAGGAGGGCGGGGCCAGAGGCTGCATCTGCCAGGCGGGCTTCGTGGGCCGGCACTGCGAGCTGCAGAGGAACCGCTGCGCCAGCGGCCCCTGCAGGAACGGCGGGCGCTGCTACGCCCTGCTGGACGGCTTCATGTGCGAGTGCCCTCAGGGCTTCGCCGGCACCGCCTGCGAGGTGAGGACTCGATCCAGCGAGTGACATCGTAAAAAAAAACTAAGGTGCATGTTGTTGTGAGCACGCTCCTCCAGCGCCCTGTGCTCCGTCTTGCAGGTACAGAACGACCCCTGCAGCCCCAGCCCGTGTCAAAACAAGGCCCAGTGCCACAGCCTGGGGGGCGACTTCTATTGCAGCTGCCCCGACGACTACGAGGGCAGGACCTGTTCGGAGCTCAAGGACCACTGCAAGACCAACCGGTGCCGAGGTAACACAGCACCACAGGGGAGAACCCTTGGGGGGAACCTGGGGGGGGGGGGACGACGACATTGGGTTCAACATTTCAATCCACCAGCCGGAAACAAGACGTATCGTTCCTGTTCCAACTGTTTCTGATCCTCTCTCTCTCTCTCTCTCTCTCTCTCTCTCTCTCTCTCTCTCTCTCCACTTCTGTAAACCCCCCCTCAAGTGATTGACAGTTGCACCGTAGCCGTGGCGACCAACGACACCCAGAAGCGGGTATGGCACATCTCGTCCAACGTGTGCGGCCCACACGGCCGCTGCATCAGCCTGCCGGCCGGGAACTTCAGCTGCTCCTGTGAGGCGGGATTCACCGGCACCTACTGCCACGAGAGTGAGTCATTATTAGCCTCACACACACACACACACACACACACACACACACACACACAGACTATATTTACCATCAGTTACCATCACTGGGAGACACATGACTCTTACGGTAACACAGACAGTTTCATGTCATCATCACAGTTCAGTTTACAGCCAATGGGGAAAACACAAAAGTAAATGTAGAGGAAAACATGAGCAGGTTTTTGGTTTTGTACACTCACAGGATGTTTTTTAAATATGTTTAAAATATTTTTTAAATGTGTTTTCAATATTTTTTTCAATATTTTTTTTGTATTTTTTAAATATGTAATTTTTTCCAACAAACTCACCCATTTTCTCTCATTTCAAAAGTTACAAAATTTAGTTTTGTCAGCTAAGGACAAAACTGAGCTGCAACATAAAATAGAAGAAAATGTAGAAACATAACAACATGAATCTATTAATAAAAGACCAAAGATTAAGGAATTCAATATTATAATTTTTTGAAATATATATATATTTTAATTTTTGTAATTTATTTTAAATATCCAGGATGGTCCCATTGAGGGCCAGCGTAACGGTTTCACACATAACAGACACAAGTACCGGACCTATAACAAAGTAATAACTTGATAACAAAGTAATAACTTGATAACAAAGTAATAATTTATTATAATAAGTAATTCATAACCATCTGCTCTCCTTCAGACATTAACGACTGTGCGTCGTCTCCCTGTAAGAACGGAGGAACCTGCATCGATGGTATCAACTCCTTCCAGTGCTTCTGCCCGGACGGCTGGGAGGGCCGCCTCTGTGACGCTGGTGAGTGCGTGTGTGTGTGTGTGTGTGTGTGTGTGTGTGTGTGTGTGTGTGTGTGTGTGTGTGTGTGTGTGTGCAGGCTGAGACCAACAATGGAGGGTTTCTGTATCTGTTTTATAACATCCACTCACTTACATGGGTCAGTGTGCACATTTGCAGATGACACTGTTATATGCACAAAACAATACATATTTATATATTATATATAAATAAATATTTTGTGTATATATATATAGTATATATATATATATTGTATATATATATATATATATATATATATATTTATATATTATGTATAAATAAATGTTTTTTAAATATATATATTATATAAATATATATATTCATATTTATATATTGTGTGTATATATAAATATGATATATATCATATATTTATATATATATTGTGTAACTATATATTATATATGTGTATATATAATATATATACTGTATATATACATAAATATATATTATATAGTGTTCTGAGATGATCTCCCTCTCTTTGTCACGACAACAGGGCCGATCAACATTTTATGTTTATATACTATATACAATATTTACTGGAACTTTAATTCCAGTTCCTGTTTTTATCAATTAGTTTCTGCATTAAAAATGTAATTCCTGATCATACAAAAAAGAAAATCCCCCAAATTGCTGATGTACGATTTATTTTTACAATTAGAAATAACAGTTCAGCTAAGTTACATCTATGTATTTATTTGTTGCGTTGTGTTTTGCCAAAGTTATGAAAGCAATGTTTAATAAGTCTAATGCTTCCTCACACCAGTCTCTTCCACTCATTGAGGCACGCAGCTTAGACGCTGGTCTCAGATCAGTGCTTGCTATCAACACCTTACTCTTTACCCTAATTAAAACTACACCGAGCATAGTAAATATAACAATATAACAATCTTACGGTCATATGGTTCATAACAGGGTGAGTTATGTATGTGCCTCCGGGCTTTTTGAAGATAAATAATAACAATATAGATTAAACACTGTGAACATCTGCCTGCCTCCAGATGTGAACGAGTGCAACAGGAACCTGTGTCAGAACGGAGGCCGCTGCGTGGACCTGGTCAACGACTTCTACTGCGACTGTGTGGACAAGTGGAAGGGGAAGACCTGCCACTCACGTGAGTCATGATGTCATAGCACCATTATGTGCATTATTGTTGCTTCATTAATTAATATCCACTGTGCATTTAACCACCTTTACATTCATTATTATTGCTTCATTTAATTAAATAACCATTGTGCATCAACCACCATTAAATTCATTGTTATTGTTTTATTTAATAACCATTGTGCATTAACCACCATTACATTCATTACTATTGTTTCATTTAATAAATAACCATTGTGCATTAACCACCTCTAGTGAATGTTGGTTAATGTATCTTTAGTCACTAGTTATTTACTGATGATAATAATGTTTATGGATTTTTAGTAGTGCTATAATTTATGCTTTTTGAAGATCTTATTGTTGCACACATTAACATTTTGATATAATATATTTGATATAATGATATAAGTCATATAGACAAATTATTATTTGAGTGGCATTTGTTTAGTTTCAAGGATCATAGTTTTATAATTCCCATAGTTTTAATACATCACTATATTCACTGAGCTAAATTGCTCTGAGTAGTTATTCTTTGCTTTAAAGGGATTTGAAAATGAATTTCTTCATTCTTGCAAATATTTGGGGTGATGCTGTTTTAAAAAAATATATAAAAAAAAATATATATATAATATATATAATCCTTTATTAATCCACAGTGGGGAAATTATTCTCTGCATTTTACCCATCCTTAGTAATTAAGGGGCAGTGTGCTGTTGTGAAGCACTGGGGTTTCAGTGTTTTGCTCAAGGACACTTCAACATGAAACTATGAGAACAGGGATGATCCGGCTACCTTGTGGTTTCAGGACGACCACTCTGCATGAACATGATAACTTTACATAGTACAAAAGTACAAAGTACACAGACATATAACGTCATTAATAAATAGATGGTAAAATGCCTGTACTTTCATGGAAATGTTTAACTTACTCCATTAATAGGTTACGCTTGCGCGACTAGACGATTCTTGGCATTTTTCTTAAAGCATCCGTGAGATCTCCATGAGGTCTTTTCTGCTGCTGCGTCTCTCAAAACAGAATATAGATCTCAGTTCAACATTGAGCATTAATTAAGAGCGGCCGTATCAAATCTACAACCCCGTTTAAAAAATATTTGTAGAGGAAAGCAGCTCACTGCAGCCACTAATACTGATACAACGTGATAGCTCACATATCTGCACTCATTTTGTTTTGCACAGGTTGAACGTTATTGTTATTATCTTGAAAATATATTCATGCAAAACAGGTTATTTGCAGGGCTCTGAGCTGAAGTAGTTGCTGTCAAATTAACCTCTTACCCTCCCCTCTCTCTCTCTCTCTCTCCCTCCATCTCTCTCTCCATCTCTCGCTCTCTCCCACTCTCTCTATCTCCCTCTCTCCCTCTCTCTCTCTCTCCCACTCTACCTCTCCCTCTCTCCCTCTCTCTCTCTCTCTCTCTCTCTCTCTCTCTCTCTCTCTCTCTCTCTCTCTCTCTCTATCTCTCTGTCCCTTTCTCTCCCTGCAGGTGAGAGCCAGTGTGACTCCAGCACCTGCAGGAACGGTGGTACGTGCTACGACCACGGAGACTCCTTCCTGTGCAGCTGCCCCTCGGGCTGGGGGGGCAGCACCTGCAGCACAGGTCAGAACCTCAGCCGCTGACTCGTGACAGCAGCGTGACAGCAGCGTGACAGCAGCGTGACATCACGTGATTGTGACCGCGACCGAAGAGCGGCAACAAACTGTCTCATTAAAGGGAATCTCTTGTTTTTGTTGTTGTTGTTGTTGTCTTCAGCCAAGAACAGCACGTGTGACTCGGGTCCGTGTGAGAACGGAGGGACGTGTGTCGGAGCCGGCGACTCCTTCACCTGCATCTGCAGGGACGGCTGGGAGGGAGCCAGCTGTGCTCAGAGTACGTCTCTGTTCAATGCCATGTTCATGTCATCAGGGGGGATGTGGTCTCTCCTGCACACGATGAAGAACAGGTCTTCATCCTCCTCTGGACTCTACTGACTGACATTTTCTTTCCTCTCTTGCAGATGTCAACGACTGCAACCCTCATCCCTGGTGAGACTCATTCATCTACATCTGAAATATTGTTGTTTTAGTTTAGCAGAAATGCATAATGCATTGGTGGTGGATTTTAGTCATTGAAGGCTGCAGCTGCAGTTTAAATACATCTCTTTAACTGGAGCTGCACCAGAAGGACCCGGACTGTAGAACCCTGTTGTCTTGTCACAGGTCAGCTGCAGGGCGTCCCGTACGGAGGCCCTGCAGCTGATCTCCGTTTATTGTAAAATATGACTTATTGTAAAATATGACTTCTGTTATCCGTTATAAACTTGACCTCACTTGACCTCTGTGGATTCAGCCGAGGCGGTCTGGACTGTAGCCCTGAACGCTAGCAGCTATTTATCGCTGCTGGCTGCAGCCACCTTTGATCTTCTTCTTCGCTGGCATTAATGTAGAGGACGTCAGCTCGGCTGACATCTTTAGTGAGTCAGTCTGGATGAACGTCAGCAGCCTGAGAAGCGTTGAGCAGCTACAGCAGAGTTGTGCTTCTCAGATGTGAGGATTTCTGCTTTTTGTTTGTTTGAGTCATATACTTGTTAATTCACCATTATTGGATTTGGACTGTTGATCGAACAAAACAAGACGATTAAGGCATTACATTTAGCTTTGTTTCTCTTAATTTGTATTGACATTTTTATTGGCAACATTGAAGCAAAAACACACACGAGGATAACAACCAGGGACTCCTGACAGCGTCTCTGAATCAGGACTAAAGACCTTTCTCTCCTCCTCACTGCCTCGACAATGACTGACAGGTGAATTAATGGTGGTTTTGGTTTTCAGGAGGAGGGGATTTAGGGAGAGTGTGAAGACCTGAGGGTAGCTGTGATGAGGGGAGGTGTTGGGGGAGGATAGGCTCAGTATGTGGTCTGCAGGGATCTACATATGAAGTCTGAACATTGATCAGGGATCAGCTTCAGAGTCTCAAACCTCCGGGTTTCATACGACCTATGAAGAGATCTGGTGTTTGGTCTGAAGACGATGAGCGAAAGATGAAGATTCTGTCAGAACTAAACCAGGAAGTGGTGGAAGAGTTTGAGCTGCTGGTTAAATGTCAACTACAGACTGGTCCCTTCACTGGTCACGGGATTTTATGCAGTTAGCGTGGTGGAAAGGGGGCGGGGCCTTCCTTTAATGTCAGAATCAGGAACGAATGTTTGCACATGCACGGAATTATATTTGGATAAACACAGTGCAGAGATTTACGGTTTTAAAAGCTCGCCTGCAAAGAGAAGCAGAAGGGGAATAAATGTGAAAACAATATATAGTTTGAATGTCCCCGGGAAGATAAACTCTGTCATGCACATAGCTGCCGTGGAACAGTTTGCATGGTTGCACCTCCTGACTGCGTCCTGCAGCTGGTTCATGACAAGTGTAGTTAATGCTCACAAGGGTCCAGCATGCTCAGAACTGTGTCCTCTACCCGTCTGATGTGCACAGACTGTTTGGAGGGGTGTTGGTTCTGCGTCCGCTGCCCGTCACATGTTCTCTCTCTTTCCTCTCTGCAGCTACAACGGCGGCATCTGCGTCGACGGCGTCAACTGGTTCCGCTGCGAGTGCGCTCCAGGGTTCGCCGGACCGGACTGCCGCATCAGTGAGTCCCTGGGAACTGCAGGGCGGGGGGGCGTGTGTGGAGAGGTCGGGTGGGCGGGGTCAGAGGTGAAAGGTCGTGGCGGGGAGGGGGAGGAAGCGCGAGCCGATTGTTTCAGGTCGGCAGATTAGGAAGCCTTTTAGGAAGGCAGTTTTAACCCCCCCCCCCCCCCCGCTGAGCCGGGGTCAGAGCGGGGGTCCCTTCAGACTGGGAGAAAATCTCTTCAGAAAAGCCAGTGTCATCCAATTGAAGTGTTTCAAACCAAACTGCTATAAATAAATAAAAACACATAAAACACATAAACACATAAACACACATAAAACACTTAAAACACATACACGCTTAAAACACTTGAAACACATAAACACAGACACACAGGTTACTGCCACTGACGAGCATCTGCAGCTCTTACCTCATGACTCCGCAGCCCTTCCTTCTACCTGTACCTCTTATGATTAATATGTATTTCCCAGCCAGCTCTTGGCCTCATATTCCTTGAATCAACAGCTGTTTTCCTCTTCCTTCCAGACATAGACGAGTGTCAGTCGTCTCCTTGTGCCGACGGCTCGACCTGCGTGGATGAAATCAACGGCTACCGCTGCGTCTGTCCTCCGGGCTTCACCGGGCCTCGCTGTCACAAGTGTGAGTACCGTACGCCCGGCGCCTCCTGCAGGAGTTCAGTTCAATAAGTAAAGAAGAATATTGACCACTTCCTCTCGTCCCTCAGTCATCGGCCTCGGGAAGCCATGCCGCCACGCTGGCCTGCAGTTCCCTCACGGCAGCCAGTGGGAGGAGGAGTGCAATGGCTGCCAGTGCGTCAATGGCTTTGTCCGCTGCTCCAAGGTCAGTCTCGCCGCGCATCACGCGTCACGCGTCACGTATCACGCATCACGCCTCACGCATCACTCCTCATGCATCACTCCTCAAGCATCACTCCTCATGCATCACTCCTCAAGCATCACACATCACGCATCAGGCCTCATGCAACGAGCCTCACGCATCACTCCTCACGGCTCACTCCTCACGCATCACGCCTCACGCATCACGCATCACACATCACGCGTCAAGCGTCACCGTACAATCCATATCTGCCTGTTTTGTGTGTCTCACCGTGGCGTGGTGTTCTCCCTGCAGGTGCGCTGCGGCCGCCGGCCCTGCCTCCTTCCGAAGGCTCCACCCACCCCGGACGCGAGCCCGCCACCCTGCCCCGGGGGTCACGAGTGCGTGGAGCACCAGTTCCTCACCTGCTTCTCGCCGCCGTGCCACCAGTGGGGCGTGTGCTCGACGCCCGACCCGCCCACGCCCCTGCACACGCAGTGCGAGCCCAACAGCGGTTACCTGGACAACAGCTGCGCCCGCATCACGCTCATCTTCAAGAAGGACAAAGTGCCGCAGGTGAGCCACTTCCTGTGTGAGTGTGCACGTGATTTAGTGCTGAAGGTGGTTTCTGGTGCACGGACGTGAAGCTGCTCTGGAAAACGTCTTTCCGCTGTTGGTTTTGACATTTTGTTAAAATAAATGCTCTGGACCTTCAACAGCAGGACTAGGAGGCGGCTGCCACGCTGCCTCTGAGCAAGGCACTCGTTGACCCGCCAGAACAATAGAAATGGTCCAACAAGGCCCACTTTGGTAGTTTATGATTATTGTGATGTAATAAGCATCTTTAATGCTTTGCATCCCTATGATCTGTACAACCGGAGCTAACATTTTGCGTAACTCAATAAACCAGAATAATTGGTTAAAGGTATGAAATAAATTAAAAAAGAGTGTGTATATATATTTAAAAAAAATTATACATTTTATCAAAAGGGCAAAAAAAAAAGAAGAAGATTTCTAAATGTAGAAACTCCACAAGTTAATTGAACTGTGTGCATGGTTGAGTGCATTTTAATGAGCGGAGTGCCAAGGCGCCGATAGTTTAGTTAATAATAACAGAAGCCGTAGCGTTCCGATGCAATAAAACCGTTTTTTATTTCATATTCAACGGGAGCATGCAAACAACGATCTCCTGCCCGAGGTCTCTTCTCTCGGGGGCGGAGCTGAGAATCTGAGCTTTTTACCCAGCAGGCACTGTGTTTAACAGTTTTCAAACCATTCATTCATTCTTCTTATTGGGCGGGACACATTGTAAAATAGTCCCCCAGCAATAAAAGCAAGTTATAATTAACAAGAGAACATTTAAAATGTGACATTCCAGACTTGGCGTTCTGTGGTTTTCAATCTTCTCTCTCAAAGCGAGACTTTAAAGCCGCTCTGCTGTGAAGCGAGAGACTTCTCATCCAGTCTGACCAAAGGCCTCCACCAGTCTGACCAGAGGCCGGAGAGACGGTTTAAAACCGCCAGAAAAGTGTTTTTTCACCAACAACCCATCTGAGTCAGTTTTGATAAGAGTTGGTGTTTGGAGGATGAAAACAAAGATCTGGATCTTCTTAATATGCGGTATTGGCCGTCCACAGAGCTCTGGCTGAGGCTCCGGTCTGGCCCCAATCAAGCGCCTCTCACTGGGCTTCTCTTGTTTACTACTGGGTCCCGCGGCAGGTCTGGATAGAGTTTTATGATTGAAACAAGTCCGTTCCTCTGACAAGATACTGATCCTAGATCTGATTGGCTGCATCTGAAACAGACTTAGGAGGAATTAGAAGCTTATTGTTGCTCGCCAGCAGTGCAGATACTAATCTGTCGTGTTTGTGTGTGTGTGTGTGTGTGTGTGTGTGTGTGTGTGTGTGTGTGTTGCAGGGCACCACTGTAGAGAACATCTGCTCCGAGCTGAGGTACCTCCCCGTGGCGCAGACACTGGCCGAGGAGCGAGCGCTGCTCATCCTCTGTGACCTGTCCTACTCCAACGGGGACGCTGTGGAGGTCGCCATGGTAGTTTTTACACACACACACACACACACACACACACACACATACATACATACATACACAGCATTGATATGTGGTATTGGCCCAATAGCCTCTTTGGTGGTGGTTTTATATTTGAGAAGGTATTGATCCACAATGGGAGACAACAAAAAAGATACAATACAAAAAGATATATTATAAAAAGAAACATTACAAAACGATACAATACAAAAAGATTCAATACAAAAGAGATACAATACAAAAAAAAGATACAATACAAAAGAGATACAATACAAAAAGATACAATATAAAAAGATACAATACAAAAAGATACACCGCGTTCCACATTATTATGCAAATTACACTTTGCTCAGATTTTCCTAAATAGTAATGCACAGTCAGTCAGTATCATTTTCAAGTCATCAACTGTTAGAGTATAAGTCAAATTCTATTGAACAAACCTCCTAATGATAACAGTATTTTTTTCAAAAATAAAAAACTCAAAATGCAGTGTTCCAAATTATTATGCAGAATTTCAGAATTTCTGAGTTTCAAGATATTTTATAGGTTGTAAAGAACAAAAAATTGTCATTTGTTGAATTTGCAGCATTAGGAGGTCATATTTACTGAAATCAAGAAAAGTTTGAATCAAAAACATCTTAACAGGTCAAGTTACATGTTAACATAGGACCCCTTCTTTGATATCAACTTCACAATACTTGCCTCCATTGAACTTGTGAGTTCTTTGATAGTTTCTGCTTTAATGTCTTTGCAGGATGCCATAATAGCCTCCCAGAGCACCTGCTTGGATGTGAACTGCCTTCCACCCACATAAATCTTTTGCTTGATGATGCTCCAAAGGTTCTCAATAGGGTTAAGGGCAGGGGAAGATGGGGGCCACACCATGAGTTTCTCTCCTTTTATGCCCATAGCAGCCAATGCCCCAGAGGTATTCTTTGCAGCATGACATGGTGCATTGTCATGCATGAATATGATTTTGCTACGGAAGGCACGGTTCTTCTTTTTGTACCACAGAAGAAAGTGGTCAGTCAGAAACTCTACATACTTTGCCGAGGTCATTTTCACACCGTCAGGGACCCTGAAGGGGCCTACCAGCTCTCTCCCCATGATTCCGGCCCAAAACATGACTCCGCCACCTCCTTGTTGACGTCTCAGCCTTGTTGGGACATGGTGGCCATTCACCAACCATCCACTACTCCATCCATCAGGACCATCAAGGGTTGCACGGCACTCATCCGTAAACAAAACAGTTTGAAAGTTAGTCTTCATGTAGTCCTGAGCCCACTGCAACCTTTTTTGCTTGTGAGCTTGGTTTAGGGGTGGCCGAATAACAGGTTTAAGGACACTTGCAAACCTCTTGAGCATCCTACATCTTGAAGTTCGCGAGACTCCAGAGGCACCAGCGGCTTCAAACACCTGTTTGCTGCTATTCAATGGCATTTTAGTGGCTGCTCTCTTAACCCTACGCATTTGTTTGGCAGAAATCTTCCTTATTTTGCCTTTGTCTGAACGAACCCGCTTGTGCTGTGAATCGGTGACAAATTTCTTCACCGTCCGATGATCACGCGCAATTCTTTTGGAAATATCCAATGTTGTGATACCTTGACCAAGGTATTGCACTATTTGCCGCTTTTCAGCAGCAGAGAGATCCTTTTTCTTCCCCATTTTGCCTGAAACATGTAGCTTGCTTAATAATGTGGAACATCCTTCTTAAGTAGTTTTCCTTTGATTGGGCTCACCTGGCAAACTAATTATCACACGTGTCTGGGATTGATTTCAATCATCCAAATAGCCCTGAGACACAATACCATCCATGAGTTTCATTGAAAAAACAAAAAATGAATGTTTATGACCCTTAAATACAATTTGCCTAATAATGTGGAACGCGGTGTACATTACATTACAAGGACGACCCACTGGCTGCACATTGTCCCATGTTTGTGGTTTTTAAATCACTCCTAATAAACTTATTTCATCTCAATAGTATTAGTGGCTGCTTGAAGATAGCATGTCTCATTAAAGGATAATTGTAGTTATTATTATTAGGGCCCGAGCACTGACGTAGTCAGAGTCGAGGACCTATTGTTATTCGAATGTTTATTATTATTATTATTATTTTGACACTGTGCGCAGGGAAAAGAGGTGCTTGGGATAAACCTACATTCTTCAAAATTTGCACACCCATCCGACAAACCCATTGCAATCTGATTTGGGTGTCGGACAAAAGTCGGACAAAATGTCTCTATAGCGCCCCCTTTATAACGCTGTTTGCCAACTATCGCCGATTGACTTGAAATTTTGCACACCTGTCCAGGTGGGACTGCTCTACAAAAAAGTAACCCGCAAAATTAAAATGCGCCTAATTAGATTTTCCGCCATTTTGAATTTTGTAAAAAACACATTCTGGTCAACTCCTCCTAAACTCTGGCTCCATTTCTTACGAAACTTTCTGTGGATCATCATTGGCTCAATGTGATCAAACGATACTTTCAACTTTGTTGATATCTCATTGCGTTTAGAAGTTATTAACCGATTAACCTCTTAGGGGCGTGGCTCAATATGTCAATACACATAACTTCCAAATTACTTGGCCTATCTTCACAAACTTATATTTTTGTCTTTGTGGCCCTCGGTGAAAAAAGTTTGGACACCCTTGATATGTATGTATATATATATATATATATATATATATATATATATATATATATATGTATATGTGTGTATATTTGTATGTATATATATTTATTATTATTATTCTATTAGTTATGAGAACACGAGGAACCAAGAAGCACAAGTAACACAAGTAACACGCTTTTTGCCCGGCTTATCATCATAAAGCTCTTTATTTAAATACAATATGATAAAGTCCATGCAGTTATATATGTAACACAAAGCAACAGAAGCTGCTGTCCTCTCCCACTTTCCCTCTTTTCTTCTCCCACTTTATTCAATCACACTCAATTTCTCACTGCAAACTGTTTCCAGAGGAGGAATCTCAACTTTTTTTCTTCCCTCTTTGTTAAAAAAAATAAAAATAATATATATATATATATATATATATATATATATATATATAAAGAAAGAAAGAAGAAAGAGAAGGGGATAAGACAGAAGAGGGAGAGGCGTTTGAAGCTTTTTACAACATCTGGATGAGATTTAGGTTTCTGGTGGGACACCTTGCTGCTCTCTGCTCTCCCTCTGCTCCTTCCTTCCTTTCTTTCTCTGTCTTTGTTGCTGTCTGTTCTCCACCTCTCTCTCTCTCTTCCCTGCTTCTTCCTCTCTCGGCCACCCAGACTCTGGGGGTGGAATCAGTCACTACGGGCTTTAAGCTCTTAATGGAGGGATTAGTTATTGTTCTCTGATGTTTGCAGCTTGTTTTGAGCGACAGATCCAGGAAGGGAGTGTCATCCACCGACTCACTCCCTCTGTGTGACTGTGCTGCAGCAACATGTTCTGAGTGTGGGAGAACTCTTCATCAGCCCGGCCGGTCGGGTCGATGTCTTCTCTTTCCAGAGTCTCTCGTGTTTGTTTTAGGGCTGTGGTTTACCGGTTTAAAATTCCCATACGGTATGAATTTGTCATATACCGTCATACCGGTACATAGCCGTAACAACTGTTGTCGCTCTTCGGCAGGCAGCAAAATGATAGATACCCATGTGTTTTACATCAAACATTGCAGGACAATCTCAGCTCTCTCTCTCTCTCTCTCTCTCTCTCTCTCTATATATATATATATATATATATATATATATATATATATATATATATATATATATATATATATATAATGAGGCACCATTGTCCTAAGGCACAAATGTAAAGAGATAATATGGGCCTCAATTTTTGAAATTCTTCATAGCTCTTCTGAAAACATAGCTTTAATGTGGACAAACTGTTTTTGGTGCTTAAAATTGGTTTACCAAAGGTCTTAGGTTCACAAAAGCAGTGGAATATATGAATACAATGGTAGACAAATGTAAATAAATGTGCTGGAGTGGCTGGAGTGGCCGCCGTTGGTGATCTGGTGGCAGGCAGAGGCTGCTGCAGCGATGCTGCATGTTGTCCACTAGACCCTGGCAGCTGTGAATCCTCTTTGTAAAATACATTACTACTAGTCAGTATGAGTTCACTGGAAGAAAGTTACGATTACACATCTACATGTAACGGAGATCCAACACTAGGGTGACCAGACGTCCTCTTTTTCCCGGACATGTTCTCTTTTCGAGACCTAAAAAATGCGTCCGGCAGGGATTCCAAAAACGTCCGGGATTTTGCCTCGTTGGATATTTGTGTTTCTCTGGGTCTTTCACAAACTAGTTATTACGCCCTTACAAGTTTTGGAAATGGTATCTTCCTTAAGTTCCACCTTCTTGCGCGAGCTCTGACTGTAGAGAGAACTGTCATTGGTCGACCGATCTCAGTGTTGCCAAATACAACCATTTTGAGCCTTTGGTACGATACTTCGTCATTTCCAATCTGGCAACACTGAGCACCTTGCCACCTCCACTAGTTGCATTGTTTACAACAGCACATGACATCTGCAGCCATGCCGAAACGTAAATTTTGAATATTGTATTTGTTATCATTATTGCTTTAATATATGAGGAGGACTGAAAAGTGTCTTCATTTTCTTATTTTAATATGTGGCTATATAAAGTATTTATTATTTAGAATTTTTTATTTGTTATCATTATTGCTTCAATATATGGACAAGACACATTAAAGAAGCACTGGACAAGCGGCATGCTATACACTACCCCCTAACACTAATAATTGTACATTTATAAAATTACACCGCCAAACTGCATGCTGGGTACAGCTCGCCCACTATCACAACAAGAAGAAACAGGTCCCTCCACATTTTTATTCTTTTTTCCTCTGCGTCCGATGACCAGGGCCCTATTCTTCATAGCTGGTTTACTGAGTTAGCTGGATAATTTTCAGGATAAGATGACGTAGGTCAGGCTTTTCAGTTCTTCGAAGCAAGTTTAGATAAATCACCATAGCAACACATCGAAATCTCCTAACCTGCTCCAGAGCAGGTTTAGTGAAATTCACTGGATAAATTGGCCACTCCCACCGGACAAAAAAGGCAGCTCCCTTCCTCATTGATGAAAGAGCGATATTAGTTATATTAGTTTTATAGGGAGAAAGTTCTTTCAGATCGCCAAGATCCGTTCTCACATCATCATGACTTCCTGTACGAGGCGCAATAGATTCTGCCGGCAAGAAATCATTTGTTTACGAGACCTTCTCGAGCCGCGGACATTGATCACCACAGGCGCAGCCCATTGCCCGTCTCACAGTATGCAGACTATCAGAAACTTATGGATGTGTTGAAAGCACTCATAATTATATGACGGTGTTATTAGTACACCATACATATCATTATTGTAGAAAATTATTAAGGTACTGATCCGCCCATACACATATTCAAACTCCTAGTTATATGGTAATCTACACATACATGTATATACACATATATGATACATACGCGCATACAGTACATATATCCTCACAAGTATATATTAATTCGTATACTACTGAATATGACTACTACTATTTTCCCAACACTTACGCATTTAACTTGATATTTTGCGATGCTTATGTGACTCTAGCCCGACCAGCGGAGGCACCGTTATGCTGCATTCAGAAACAGGAAGTGTTGCGAATAATCGCTCACTTTGGATGTGAACGCACCATTAGACTTTGCCATGATTATGGACTTAAATTAATCATATGTAGTCATGATCATCTCCTGGTCCTCCATGGAGAAAAGAGACGCCCTTCTCAGAGTTTATTTGCCATTGTAGCGTTTGAAGATCATCAAATCTATGTTCGACTCCTCCCCCTTTTCAAGAGGAGCGTCTACGCGCATTTATCCAGATGACTGACGTCTGGTTCGAATGAACGAGACTGTTTGAGGGCGGGTCAACCTTTGAAGAACCGGGAAAGCCTGATGTCAATCATCTCGCTAATTTAAGCTGGATAATAGGACATTTGATCGACTTTGTTGAACCAGGTCCGACGGTCTGAGTGCAAAACAAAAACAAATAATAAGTTGACAATTATTATTCAGAAGTGGGCGACATGAGGCCCGTCACCACTGGAGTGACACCCACTAACATCTGGCTTCCTCTTCACTGAGAAAAGGGTTCAATCTGCATTCATCGTCAGGACCAGGGGCATCGCTCTGTAGTTTTGCTTGCATTCATTCAGTATATGATAACACAAGAGACAGAATTTCAGGGTCATAGTGAACACAAATATGAACTTTTCTCAAATAACGAGAGAGAAATACTTTTCCTGCTTGTAAAGTAAAGACTGATAAACTAGCTTTCATATCTAAACTCCTTGGTGTAGTTTACTGTGAGCTAAACTCCTTGGTATAGTTTACGTTGAGCTAAACTCCTTGGTGTAGTTTACTTGGCGCTAAACTCCTTGGTATAGTTTACTTTGAGCTAAACTCCTTGGTATAGTTTACGTTGAGCTAAACTCCTTGGTGTAGTTTACTTGGAGCTAAACTCATTGGTGTAGTTTACTTGGAGCTAAACTCATTGGTGTAGTTTACTTGGAGCTAAACTCATTGGTGTAGTTTACTTGGAGCTAAACTCCTTGGTATAGTTCTGCTGTGGTTGATGAGACATTACTTGGCAGAGTGAGAAAGCCAGCGCAGCAGTCTCCCCAAGGTCCTAGTGCCCTATTGTTAAGTAGGCTATTGGATTGTAATTTGAAGGGGGAGAAAACATACAAACCAGAACGCACGCACATATGTAGCATGTTAACTTGTCCATGTGAGAAACAATAGTTTAATTTATTGACATCACATTTATTTATTTATTTTCAAGCCAAATTATTTTGTGGGGGGGGCTGAAGAACATTTTAGGGGGGCTTTAGGGTCTGAAACCAAGTGGTACTCAAGCAAAACTGTTTTGGAGTCTTTCCACTGTTCCAACGATCACCAACCCGGTTTGGTCAGAATTTACCCCTAAAACACCGCCTCAAAGAAACAGCTGTTAGAGGAGCTCCTCCAAGTTTCCGTTGACAGAAACATTATTTTTTACCTCCCCGGTCAAACTCGACAGAAACAAAATTAAACTTTGTCTGCTTCAACAATCACCAACTCTGGTTTGAAACTTTGAAGGAGAGATTGACTAAGTAACAGATATTTTTTTTAAAAGAAGGAAAAATTTAAAACACTTTTAAACACTCATTTTAAATACAAAATGAGAGGTGTGTGAATGAGTTGCTAATTTTCTCAGGAGAAGAAAAGAGAGTGTTTGTACCGGCCGAGCAGAGCACAGCTGTCTATTCTCTATTGTTTGTCCTAATTGAACTGCGCAGCACACAGCTAATGCCCCCCAGCACCTTATTAGGCAATTAACTCCACCCTCTGTGGTCCCAGCGGGGGGGGGGGGGGGGGGGCTGCCAGATGTGAGGATGAGAATGTCTTTTATTCTGACGGGTGAATGTGTGTTTTTTTCATTGTCTTGTTCTCCTGCGGAGCCTCAAGCCACTCAGACCATGTGACCCTTTCTCTACTGGTCTGGTTCCCACTAAACCCAGTACACCTGCAACTCATTTTTTCTTTATGTGATTAAAGACCATTTTTACAAAAGTTTATCAGAAGGTTTCTGAGTGTATTCACTCAAAAACTGTATTCACCTTAAAACCAGCAATGCGGCAAACCTCCAACAAACAATCCAACATATTTACTCCAAATCTCAAAATGTGGCATCAAGCTGGGCCCTATTCTTCGTACCTGGCTTACTGAGTTAGCCGGATCATTTTCTCGTATCATTTACGAGACCTTCTCAAGTCGTACATTAAACACCACAGGCGCACCAGAGCATCGCTCATCTCACATACTGTATGCAGACTGGATCACAGTGTCTCACAGACCTGATCATAGCCTTGAGCTTTTTTGCAAGTTGTACATGTTTGTACAGTGTCTGCGATGCAGAGAACATCGGGAAAGCCGCTGCATGCCGTGCTGTTCGTAAAGTTTATTTAGCGCTTAAAAAACTTATGGATGTGTTAAAGCACTCATAATTATATGACAGTGTTATTAGTACACCATACATATCATTATTGTAGAAAATGATTAAGGTACTGATCCGCCCATACACATATTCAAACTCCTAGTTATATGGTAATCTACACATACATGTATATACACATATATAGTACATGATACATACGCGTATACAATACATATATCCTCACAAGTATATATTAATTTGTATACTACTGCCAGCAGGCACATTTAAATAAATATAATCTGATTGATTTAGGTGATGAGGCACTTAAAATGTGCCGATACATTTTCCCAACACTTACGCATTTAACTTGATATTTTGCGATGCTTATGTGACTAGCCCGACCAGCGGAGGCGCCGTTATGCGTTATGTTAACAGGAAGTGTTGCGAATATTCGCTACGCTTTGGATGTGAACGCACCATTAGACTTTGCCATGATTATGGACTTAAATTCATCATATGTAGTCATGATCATCTCCTGCTCCCCCACGGAGAAAAGAGACGCTTATTTGCCATTGTAGCGTTTGAAGATCATCCTGCTCGTCAGGGGAGAAATAAGAGGCTCTTTCTCTGATCTTATTTGCCATTGTATCGTTTGAAAATCATCTGTATTCGACTCCTCCCCCTTTTGAAGAGGAGCGTGCGCGTGCAATTATCCAGATGACTAAACGTCTGGTTAGAATTAACAAGACCGTTTCAGCACGGATCAGGCGTGGAGAAACCGAGTTAGCCTGATGTCAATCATCTCGCTAATTTCAGCTGGATAATAGGACATTTGATCGACTTTGTTGAACCACGTACGAGAAATAGGGCCCTGGTCCCTTTATTTCTTTTTATTTATTCATTCTCAACATGTGGAATTCAGTGTAAGAGCACAACAAATTGATCCCTGTCCTCCATCTTGTGCACAGTCCTTTGAGCAGGACGGGCGGGCGAAGGACAGCGACCGCGGACAGATCCAGAAGGCGGCCAGCGCCGTCATCGCCGCCCTCTCCAAGCGCCACAACAGCACCGTGATGCTCGCCGTGGTGGAGGTCAAGGTAGAGACGCAGCTGGAGCCACCGCCGGCCGGTGAGTCCACGTTCATGAGGCTCTGATAGGCGGGACAGAGAGGGGAAACACTGGCACCAGGCGTCAGTCTGTGGGGAGATCGTGTGTGTGTGTGTGTGTCCCCGCGGCTAATCTCACATGCTGCTGGACCCATCAGGCTAATATATTCATGGCCCACAGCTTTTGAGAAGGAAAAAAAACGATTTCATTGACTGTTTTATTCCGTCATTGACTGCTGACTCCTCCCTCCTCTTAAAGTGCTGGTGCTTCAGTTGCAAAATGCCATTTCAGGTTATCAGCGAGGCTAAAAACATGCCATAGCTAGTCCACCTAAAGGCCACATTGTGATTGTTTTGTGCAACAACAAATAAGAAAAGTTTGGTCTCATTTTGAACCGCAGCATCTGCCGATTAATTCCATATGTTATGTGTTTAAATCTCCTTAAGTTATGCACGGTACTATGTGAATAAATCCACTGTCTTGACTGCATGGCGGACAGGGACATTGAGTGAGATTGAGCTTTGTTTGTGAGGAGAGAGGGAGTCCCACCTGGTGGAGATCTGACCTCTGACCCCTGACTTCCTCCATCAGGCTACCTGGTCCCGGTGCTGTGCGTGGTCTTCGGTGTGCTGTGGATATTCTGTATCGTGGTCTGCGTGTGGTGGACCCGCAAGAGGAAGAAAGAGCGCGAGAGGGCGCCGCGACCCGAGGACACAGCGGCGGTCAACAACCAGCTGCTGCTGCGGCCTAGCAACGCGCTCAAGGACAATCGCGACAAAGACATTCAGTACGAGTGCAAGAAGCTGATGGGGCCCGCCGACAGGACGTGCGACGGCGCCGAGGGCGAGGAGGAGGCGGAGCGACAGGAAGACGAGGAGCGGGCGCCGGGCACCGGGGACAAGTGCCCGGTCCCAAGGAGGTGCTCCACAGCGGGGCCAATGGACAGGGGGCCGACAGGCAAGGGGGGCGTCGTCTGCACAGCACACAGCGGCCCGGTAAAGGCGCCGCACCGGACGGCGTACAGCCCCAAGGACAACCGGTGCAAAAACCTGAACGCCGCCAAGCTGGGCGAGGACATTAAAGACCACTACGTATGAGCCGGGGGCAGGAAACGCCCCGGACCTCTAAACCCTTAAGAGACAGTGAAGACTACAAAGGCTTTAATTTTTCAGTTTTTTTGTTGTTGTTTTTTAATTTATAGCTTATTTTACAAAAAACCAAACCACCCCCCCCCCCCCCAAAAAAAAAAGAATACATGGGAAATAAACTTTACGGCTTCTGAATCTTCTCGTCGCACTTTTTTTCATCTTTTTTTTTTCACTTTGTCTCATCCGAACTAACAACTCTCTATCTCTCCCTCTTTTCCTCTCTCTCTCTCTCTCTCCCTCCCTCTCTCCCTCTCCCTCCCTCTCTCCCCCTCCCTCTCTCTCTCTCTCTCTCTCTCTCTCTCTCTCTCTCTCTCTCTTCATCAGCTGTCCTCATCGTTCCTCTCGCTCGGTGCTTTCGGCCCGGCTGCCTTAGCCCGAAAACGCGGGCCTTTTCTACTCCGTCTTCAAATCTTTTTATAAAACAAAAACACACACACCAAAAAAAAAACATTTTTATATACATTTTAATTCCTTGAAAGTTAGCATAGAGAATCCCCTGTATGATACCTGGAATGAGCTTTTTTGTTCTTTTTGTTTACATCTTTTCCATTGTTGTGATCAGGCTTAAAGGTTCTTAGACAAATATATATATATCCAATTTTAAGAATTATGTCACTGGTTCCTGCGAGTCCACT
Source organism: Myoxocephalus aenaeus (assembly GCA_038501785.1). NCBI lineage: Eukaryota > Metazoa > Chordata > Actinopteri > Perciformes > Cottidae > Myoxocephalus > Myoxocephalus aenaeus. The sequence continues at coordinate 859,076 of JBAMJR010000323.1, read as the reverse complement.
TGATGATTCTTCAGTATTTGCCTCGGTAGAAAAGTGCCTTCAGCTATTATTATTATTATTATTATTATTATTATTATTATTATTATTATTATTATTATTTTATTTCTCTTTTCCTCCCCTCCTTTAGAGTTTATGTAGAATTTAAATACATATAGAGGGAAAGATGTCCGAGCAACAACTCTTCACTCCACACAGGTTATTGTACATAAATGTAAATATGAAAGAAATGCCTGTGTATATTTGAATTTAGCAACTTAAGTGATGCTTTGTACCATAGTTATTCTCAAGATGTTTTTTCACGCTCGTTAAATTATGTCATTCCGTTTATCGGTGTCTGTTGACACGATGGCAGGTTTTATTCAGATGTCCCGCCTCCTGCTGAGTGTTTCAGCGGCTGAGAACCAACATCACAAACACAGACCGGAGAGCTGTTTGTTCGGCCTGTTGATCTTTTTTTTAAACAGGTTCTGGATGAGGCTTCAGCTTGGTCCTCTGCAAACACAGAGCCTCTCTTCAGCTTTTTACACATTTAATGCTGGAGTTTCACGTCCTGCAGGTGTCTCTGTACGTGTGCACGTGATAACACACCCTGTTAGCATCCTGTTAGCACTCTGATAGCATGCCGTTAGCACTCTGTTAGCATCCTGTTGAGCGCACAGACGTGTTGTTCTGCAGCTCACGGTTTGAACTTTTCACAATCCTCGGTTCCCTTTCACTGTACATCATACTGGCAGTGTATGTTTTTTTATTAACATTTCTGAACCAAAAATATGAATCTTAAATACGTTTCACATCAGCCTCGTTCGACTCTTGCTTGGAAAAAAAACACACAACGCCAAACCAGCGCTGATGCATCTCATTTCCAAACTTTGTAAAAGTACCGCAGTCTCCTTACTCCAATATATATATATATATATATATATATATATATATATATATATATATATATCAAGTGCCCCATTGCAAGTCACCAAATCCCCTCATAGATGAATCAAAAGGTTTGAGTGACAGTCGACTTCAGTGGACGAGCGTGCATAAATGTTTAGCCCCGCCTCTCTTCCGTGTATCTCTCCTGGTCTAATGAAGGGAACAAGTTGTTGTTGTTGTTGTGGTGCTTGTCTAGTGTTTTGTAAAGTCTGTTTCTGCACTAAGAACACAGGAGAAGAGAAACGTTTAGCGTCACATAAAAATTTAAAAAGTCAAATATTGTCACTGTTTGTGGATGAAACTGTTTTAGTTTTCACTGTTTTTGTTAATGATGCAAAAATCTTTTTTTATCCCAAATTCATATTCTGCCAGTAAATCCCACATTGTGTGAGTCCTGAAGGGACTCACAAGTGCAGAACGTTGCAGAACGTTGTATTTTTTTTTGTAAAAACAATTTGGTAAAAGTCTTGGTTTGTTAGTGGAATTTTAGTTTTTTGTTCTTAGAACAAGCTTAGTATTTATTAAAGTATTTTATACTTAAATGTATTTTGTTTTGTCTCTTTTCTAAAAATGTTTTTTGAAGCCTGTCAAGCTTATATGCATTTGATACAATGTTTCCTTTATTTCAGACAAAAGCAGCTTCTGGTTTTCAGCCAGCGGTGACGCTAGTTCTTTAGCGAGTTAGCTAAATACATTTAACTTCATGAGGAGGTCGTGAACTCTGGTTGACTCAATTATGAGTCCCGAACGTTTTGTCTCCCCCTCTGGCAGCGAGAGTAATTACGCATTTTGGCATTGTACGTTTCTGCAAACCATGGACACGTTGACTGTCGTACAGCAAGCAGTGAAGTACAATTAGCAACCGCTATCAAATAATTCCGTGGATGATAATGAGTAAAAACGAGCAAGAAATTCTTTGAAGGGACGACTCAAACAAACACGGTACTTTCACCCGGGAGTCCACTGTTTCTGTCCCGCGTGAAACCAAAAGTAACCGTTGACTCTGCGCTAGTTATTTAACGTTCTTCGGCTTGTTTACTGAGGCCGCTTGTTGTTTATGGTTTTTCTTTACTTTAGTTTGAACGCTTCACACGTAGAGCTCGAGCGCTGAACTAACGCGGTTAACCCTGGTGGGGAGCTTTTATATCAGGTAGCTACAAAAACGCAAAGTAAAAGTAAATATATAATACTAATACTAATACTAATAATATTCATATAGCACCTTTAAAAACAGCGTTTACAAAGACGCAAAGCATAGACATAAATAACATCAATACATGTAAACATTTAAGAAAACAAAAGGCAAAAAAGACCACGCCATAAAGGCAGTGAACACAACACCAACAATACCAACAACAGAAAAGATCAAAAGAAATAGAAAACAAACAAATAAGAGAAATAAATGAAACAAAATGAGGGGAACAAAAGAACTGCATGAAAGGACTTAAAAGGACGACAAAGGAAATTTATAACGGAAGTATTTTCAAACACAGGATAAGGACGGAGGGCTGTGTCCTCATTACTACGCTTCCTTTTTAAAACACATATATTTTGCTACGTTCACACTGAGCGTCCTCACCACGCCAGAGTTTTAGAGCACCGGAAACGGAGGAGTTCGGGACATGCGTCCGCTTCTCGATCGGGTCTCCGCAGTTGAGACGTGTCCCTCCCCTGATTCGTCACACCCCGATCACATGACCCTTTTCTGGGAGATAAAACCAAAAGCCGGGTCTCCCAGCGACAGTTTGACATCGTCGTCGGTCCAATCACCGCTCCCTCTTTTCGCCCGTTGTTGTTCTTCCTTCGCAGTGTTTTTCTGCAACTAAACCAACTGCAGGTTGAAGAAAATCTGCTTCCTGTTTACAGAGTAAACGTGAACGGGTCACGTGACGACCCCTGTGGACAGTGTTAGTGTGGAAGTAGCCTCCCTAAGTCTAAGTCTTCTCATGTTTTATATATAAAAAAATGTTGACTGTCTTAAACTTTAGTTCTCGTATTTTATGATTTGAAAAAGCAATACAAATACCATAACTAAACTAAATCAGTCCGAATCAGTCCGATCTGGTCCGTCGCAGCATTGACGCTGAACATTTAACCTTTTGGACACGAAGGGCAAGCAGCGCCCCCGCGCCTATTATCGGACAAAAGAATTATAATCGTTTTGTTTTAACGTTTCCTTAATTATCTCCAGAACCACATCGTTGTTTAACTTCATTTAAAGTGCTACAATACCCTTGTGAGAAGATACATCTGGTGTAAAACATAATTAAAGTAACCGTTAAGTTTAAGTACTTACGTAAACTCCGTCGACTCTACGACTGCTCTGTCAGCTTGCCGCGGCGGCCGTAAGGTTTCACCAAATCCGTAATAAGTACCCCTTACAAAGTCGGATTTCACTAACAAACACATCCCAGTAACCGTATGGGCTTGTGGGAGTCTAACAAAGCAATCCATAGCCATATAAACCCCCTATTAGTACCTGTATTAGTACCTGTATCTGTCTCACATATCCGCCTCCGGTGCCTTTCGTGTACCCCCCACCTTTCTAAAAACACGTCATACAGCAAGGGGGAAGGCTTCGGATGCAGTTTCGGATTTGGATTATTTAGGTCCTAATCTTTCCAAAAAGGTGTCTTATTAGTACATGGGATGTTGGTAAGGGCCTGAACCATGGAGTTTGTCGGCGACCACTCCAAAAGACATTTTTGGGAAATCTTGCTTAGATCATGCTGGATATTCATAGTTATGAACAAAATATGTTATAAAAGTTTTTTTTTTTTTATATATATATATATACATTTTCTTCACAAATACATTCTGAAAAAAACAATATAAAATAACACAAGTATTATAACTCATTTGGGGTTCATATGACTACTTGAACTACTTGAACTACTTGAACACGGAAACAAAAAATATGCAGACCCCAATATGGGTCTCGGGGTTTAATTAAACGTGTTTCACACCTTGTCCTGCCCGATTGGCTACCTCGCTGCCTCCCGCCTCCTTTGGCGCCGGACCAATGAGGCCAGACCTTCGGCGTGCCTCCATCTGCCGCTCTAATGACACAATGTGGGAAATGATTAACATGGAGGCCTTGCGGTAGCTGCTGCCGGGTCGGTGGGACGTTATGTGCCGTGCCGTGTGTTCATTAACCCGGCAGTTGTTGCGGGAAGAATGGGAAACGTGTCTGGAATCCTGGATGGCGCGGCGCTCTGTGTCACGTGCACGCCGAGGCGCACGATCGCTGACCCACTTGGAGGGAAGCACAATGGAGAAGCGGGAGATGGCGATGAGATCGCGTGTCGGACTACAATGCAGCGCCGCCAGCCGATACCAGATTCCTGCAGGACCTGGTGTGCAGTGTAGGCTGCTGGTCCACACCGGTCCTTCATGGTGACCAGTGACAGACAGCATTAATAAACAGTGGCTGCCACCAGAAAGGTGATGGCGTTTATGGCGTCTTCCTCATTATGTCCCTGGACCCAAACGACACAGATTCTAACTGAATTTATTGACGATTGACTGCTGTAATCCTTGTTAAATCTTTCTAATTTCTCTCTCGTGTTATTTCTCTAAAATCCACGAATCTCGTCCCAAAATGTGCATTTAATAAGTTCGGGAACTTCTGGTTGCAGTCTACAACACAGACACAGGCGTCCTGAATCCCTCGGCGTGCCCAGACAGCACGAAGGCTTCTTCAACAGCTTCACGGCCCGTTTGACGCTCGTCCTCTCGGATCATTTATTAAACGACTAACACAAAGGGGTCTCCACGGCGACGGGGCGAACGCATCTTCCTCAATCGCATGGACGGCCGACAACTCGCCGTGGAGGATAATCTGCTGAGGCAGAGGAATGGTGGAACCACCTCGCTCCTCCTCAGTCCATATATGGTCACTTCCAGTTGACTGGTTGCAAAAAAACAAAACAAGATGACGTCACGATGACTACTTCCACTTCTTATATGCAATCTGTTGGAGAAACGTAAAGTTTTATAAACGTATATCTCTCCTTCCAACCAGATTTTGATTGGACCCCGGTCGGAGCTGACCGACGCTCCGCTCTGATTGGCCGGTCTGGGTTCGGTGAGTCAGCTCTTTCATCTGAGCCAAGCATTAAAGAACGCATATTTTTCTTTTGAACAGGTGTTAAATTAACAGCTTTCTCTGTTCACTGAATACCTTCCTGAAATATGTACGTATCTCAGCAACCAAACTAACCAAACAAACACTGTGCACTTGCTATAATTAGTTTCAAGAAGTCTGGAACCAGGTACAAGTTCTTATGACGTGCGTAGGAAGCATCTGTAATGCAAACATTGCCACATTAATACATTATTTGGGGTTTTGGTCCGAGGAATGTGACTTGCGTGAGATTTTAAAGAATACCAGATTCCGCTCTGTCTAATTCGAGAGCAGTAATTACTACTTCATGCATCTGGAGTTATAAGCCGGCGTATACCTGATACCTGCTGGGCTCCACGCGGCGCAGCACATTAAAACCTCTACAGTCAAACACACACACACACTCATTTTGAGTGTCACCCTGCATGAGCTCGCTGGCCCTCAGAGAATTTAATCCTCTCCGGTTTCTGGAAGTCGGAGCTGAGATATCATTTTCCAGAGCGTGGTGTGTGTTTGAAGGGGAATCGTGCACACGGACAGGAATGCTCGGCGGAGCTCCTGAGGACAGCGGGAGAGCCGGATTCCTGCTCGGGGCCGGCCACGCCTCGGCCTCTCAGCTGGCTGGCGGGGCCCTCCGACTCCTCCCAGGGTTAGGGCCGAGTCCACATGTTCAAACGGAGATGAAAGGCCCCCGGTAGGAAGGCTGTCCTTGCCAACACCTGCCAAGCGAGCGCTGCCGAGCGAGCGCTGCTGAACAAGCGGCAGATGTTCCCGACGGTGAATATTCCCCCCCTCTCTCAGGACGAGGAGGGAGCCTCTGCTTGACCCCTCCACATCAAAGTGTGGAGGACTCAAAACAATGAGCAGTTCCAGTGTGTCTGTGTGTGTGTGTGTGTGTGTGGCCCCTCATCAGAATAGGTGACGGTGATGCATTAGTCCCGTGGGTTCATACAGAACAGACCAACAACACACACACACACGTATGCTCACTGCACACACACACACACACACACACACACACACACACACACACACACACAGTGAGCTTAACCCGTGGTATGAGGAGAAGAGTGCAGCTACTGCTATATGGCGCCCCAGGAGCAGCTTTAAGGGGCCGGTGCTTTTAGGAGGCCGATTCCTTTAGGAGGCCGATGCCTTTAGAGGTCCGTTGCTTTTAGGGAGCCGTTGCCTTTAGGAGGCCGATACCTTTTAGGAAGCCGATACCTTTTAGGAGGCCACTACTTTTAGGAGGCCGATACCTTTAGGAGGCTGATACCTTTAGGGGTCCGGTGCCTTTTGGGGGCCAGTGGCTTTAGGGGGGCGGTGCATTTAGGCGTCCGTTGCCTTTAGGGGGCTGGTGCCTTTAGGAGGCCGGTACCTTTAGGGGTCCGTTGCTTTTAGGGGTCCGTTGCCTTTAGGAGGCCGGTACCTTTAGGAGGCCGATACCGTTAGAGTTCCAGTGCCTTAGCCCTTCGTCCACTGAGCCCGCGGTTTCACGTGGTGACACTTGAAACTTTTCTCTAAGTTTCTAAAATATTCACAGCACCCCGATAATACATCGCAAAAATATAATTTTACGTCTGGCGGAAAGAGACGGCTTCCTGCTTCCGGGTGCCTGCCCAGGCAGAGCCCAGCATAATTTTAACATCATCAAGCAAGCGAAAGGGCAGCAGTGTGTCATCTGACGCTGGAAAAAAAAAAAAAAAATAATCCTTCTCTGTGATTTGTTGAGTCATATGTCCGTCGCCATTTCGTGAACTAAACAACCAATGTACACTCAGGAAAATCTCAAAAGGACAACCCACTTGTACAGCATGTACACACGCTACAGTTTACAATCAACATCATGACGACGAAGAGATTCAACACGGAGGAAGCAAAACGCATGATTCTGGAGACCAGCGAGGAGGACGACGACACCGCGTCAGAGCTCGAAGGCTTTAGTTCTTCTGAGGAAGATGGGTAAGTGTTGTTACTAAACTTTGTTACGTGTCTGTAAGGCTGCATGGTGCAAACTAGTAATGTGTACAAACTAGTAATGTGTACACTGCAGGAGAGCACGAGAGCCAGCCACGCGGTGCACACTGCTTCTCACGTTACTACGTCATGATCTGAGTAATGTTTATACACAGTCTGCTTTGTACAATACTCTGCTTCACGTTACTACCACTAATATTTATACATCCAATGCGGAGCATTATGCTGAAATTACTACCACAGTCATGATCTGAATAATATTTACACAGCCAATGCGGAGCATTCTGCTCAATCGTTACGTCATCTTTCTTTCAACTGACTAGTATTGATTTATTTTACAGAGAGGAGCACCAGCCGCCCCGACCAGCTTGGCCAGCAAAGAGGCAGCGTGTTGGACGGCAACTACCACGACCAGCAAAGAGGCAGCGCGTTGACCGACGACTAAAAACACCATCTCCAGCAAACAGGGCGCGTGCTGCCCGGCGACTACTTTCACCTCAGGCCAGATCAAGAAAGACAGCAGCGCGTGCACCACCTGCACCTACGCTGTCCTGGAGGACGGATGAAGACCCGGACACTGCTCCCCCGTCATCAAGTTCCAGCCCGGACACCAGGTCCACATGTCAGTGTCACAGCAACACCCATTGAACTCTTCAAACTGTTCTTCCAACTAAGTCCACGGTGGGTCGCAGGGTTTGCGAGCTTTGCAGCATGAAGAAAGTGAGAAAAGACACGGCGTGGAAGTGCGAGGCGTGTAACGTTCCCCTCTGCCTGCAGCTGAACAGAAACTGTTTCCATGACTGGCATGCCATGGCATGAGGATATGCCATTGAAGCATATATACTTGTATATTGTAAATGGTCTAGTCTTTGTTCTGTTTTATATTTCTGAATATATATTCTGTACATATTTTCTTTTTTTTTTATAATACATATTTTTATTTAAAAAAAAAAAAATTGTTGTGATGGTCATTTTTCATTTGCACACACTCCATGAAGCTTTATCTGCACTATGAAGTCATTTCTCAGTCCCATTTTTATCATTTTGGTGAAAGCTGTGAAAGACCATATTTCTACTCAAAAAGCGATAATAAAAACTTTAGTTTTAGACATTTATTTACATGTATCTAACATTTTATTCATATATTTCACTGCTTTTGTGAACCTAAAACCTTTGGTAAACCAATTGCCATCACCTAAACAGAGTCACCACCTGAGTAAAGTTAGGTTTTTTCAAGCGATATGAAGAATTTCCAAAAATCGAGATTCCATTTTTCAGCTTTAGTGTCATATTATAAAGTTTTTTTCTTTACACTTTTGCCTTACGACAATGGTGCCTCATTATATAGATAGCTGAGATTGTTCTGCAATTTATGATGTAAAACATGGGTATATATCTTATATGCAAGTGCCTTAAAAGGTGAATCTAAGAAAATGATGTCAAATCGAGAAAATCGACTGAAAATGACCTCCAGTGTGCAGTGAGTTAGGGGGGCGGTGCCTTTAGGGAGCTGTTCACTGAAGTTCACTGAAAGAAAGTAACGATTACACACTGACACGTAATGGAGATCCAACACTGACTATGCTCAAGACACTGCATGAGCTACGTGCTAACGTTGCTAAGCTAACAGAGATCCAGCTATGCTCACTGCATGAGCTAAAAATGCTAACGTAACGTAAACACTACGGTAGTAACGATTACGTACCGTGCCATTTTTCAAACACATAACAGAGATCCAGCTATGCTCATGGCATGAGCTAAAAATGCTAACGTAACGTAAACACTACGGTAGTAACGATTAACAGAGATCCAACACTACTAGGCATACTAAGTTCACTGAAAGAAAGTTAACAGGGATAGTGACAATATTTGATTACGCACCGTTCAGTCTTATAGACACGCTGTAGCCAGCTATCTCCCCATTAGCTCCCGTTAGCTAGCTCCCACTAGCTCCGTGTTAGCAGCAGTGCTAGCTGGCTACAGGTCCCGTTACTAACGTAAATATGCTATTGCTAAGTTCAGTAAATACACTTACCCATCTTCAAATGGATCCCTTTTATTGGCATTTAAGATTAGCATCTTCCCTCTGACTCAGTGAAGTTTTTTGCAGGCATCATACGTCACTTCCATGTTTAGATGCTCTGATCTCGCTGTGAATCTCATACGATCTCGCAGGCAGAAGGCAGCGTAAGCGGAAATTCTACTGAATCTTGGAGAAGTTGAACCATATTTCTGTGCAGAATTATCGCGAAGAAATGAATATTTACAAAACATAAACATCGTATCCCCGGATCCCCGGCCGCAGATTTGGAAGGGTTAGGAGGCCGATACCTATAGGGGGCCGGCAGTGGTGTATAGTAACGAAGTAGAAATACTTCGTTACTGTACTTAAGTAGTTTTTGGGGATATCTGTACTCTACTTTACTATTTATATTTCTGTTTACTTTTACTTTTACTTCACTACATTTTGCAAAGAAAAATGATACTTTTACTCCGATACATTTCTCCTGAAACCTTCGTTACTCGCTACAAAATCAAATCTATCTTTAGAAAAAAAAAAAAACATCGGGGACTGTGGTGGAACACAGACTCCACCAAGCAGGTTTTGCGAATCACAATATTATGCATTAGCCCTCTACATCCTCTCGTCCAGCGCTCCCAAACCTTTATGCGTCACGGACCGGTTACGTGAAGACAATATTTTCACAGACCGGGTCCGACCTCGGAAAGACGGGAGACAACGACACCCAACGTGTGTTCGTTATGTCCAGTCTACGCCTAACTAAACCTTTAGTCCAGTCTACTGCTTAACTTATAACGCGCTGCACAAAGACAGGATGTTGAAATGGAAGCAGGTTTTCATGCTTTTTTGACGATCTCAGGATACTCTGCCTTGGTTTCCAGATCACCGACAGAGTTGTAACAGACTTACGTTTCATTTTTAGAGTAACGTAACATCTTGACATGTGTCAAGAGGTTCCGTCTGAGGTTACCACAGACGGATGTATGCGGTCATTTTTCACAATAAAACATCTTTCCGGCCTTGATTTTTTTAAATTTAATTGAAATGTTTCATTCATTCTTTCTGTGGCCCGGTACCAAGAGACCCACAGACCGGTACCAAGAGACCCACAGACCGGTACCAAGAGACCCACGGCGGGCGGAATGAGCATACTTATAACCACACTGTTACAAGTCCTTCATAGTGTCATATTGCTTTTTGGAGAATTATGATGATAAGTTCATAGTAGATGCAAAAGTATACTTAGGTACAATATATTATGTTGAACATAATATATATGGATGGATCCCAGCCAACCCAGTTATTGTATCAACACAACTCCTGGTCCTTGGTCACGGTGACCACAGCACTTAAAAGAATAAACTTCATAATTCTCAAAATTCTGACCCTTTGCTTTTTTATTAAAAGCATGTACTTGTACTTTTACTTTCAATACTTAAGTACATTTTATATCAGAAAAATACTTTTGATACTTAAGTACAGAAAATATCAGATACTTTAAGACTTTTACTCAAGTAGTATTTTAATAGGTGACTTTTACTTTTACTGGAGTAATTTTCCAGTAAGGTATCTTTACTTTTACTCAAGTACGGCTTTTGGGTACTTTATACACCACTGGGGGCCGGTGCCTTTAGGGGGGGCGATACCTTTAGGAGGCCGATACCTTTAGGGGTCCGGTGTCTTTAGGGGTCCGGTGCCTTTTGGGGGGCGGGGCCTTTAGGGGGGCGGTGCCTCTAGGAGGCCGATACCTCTTAGGAGGCCGATGCCTTTAGGGGTCCGGTGTCTTTAGGGGTCCGATGCCTTTCGGGGGCCGGTGCCTTTAGGGGGGCGATACCTCTTAGGAGGCCGATGCCTTTAGGAGGCCGGTGCCTTTCGGGGTCCGTTTCCTTTAGGAGGCCGGTGCCTTTAGGGGTCCGGTGCCTGTAGGAGGCCGATACCTTTAGGGGTCCGGTGCCTTTAGGAGTCCGGTGCCTTTAACGGTGCCTAACTTAATCTGCGTGAAAAGTACAATATTATATATTTCCCTCTGAAATGTTGAATGGAGGTATTAGTAGCAAAAAAAAGAATAAATTAAAACACACAGGGCGTCCAGGTCGAGCACACTGGAACAGTTTGAGTTATTTTTATTGCCTTTTTTACCCCCTGTTTTACCCCCCCACCCCCACACACACACACACTCACCCCCTCCCCACACACCCCCCCAGGCTACACATTTTATAGACAAGCCTCAACTCAGAGAGGAACGCCATCACGCCCCACACCATGCACCCGCTCATCACAACACACGGGCTGGATCTGTTGTGTTACTGTGATCTGGATACGCTGACATGACTTTGTGTGACGCAAACCTCTCATTTGTTACTGATGTGGGTCTGTGAGGTTCAGCCTGCAGGGGAAAGGAAAGTTCAGCTCCGGTTGACGTCCATAAAACTAAATGTGGTTTCTGCACGCGCACGTACAGACGCCTATATATAATAATATATGAATAAATACTCTTAATTAAACACAACTATGGGGAACACAAATCAAGATCAAATACAAAATATGTGTATAATTATATACACACTAGTGTGTTTAGGGGGTAAGATACTAATTAACTTTAATATGTATCATATACTTACATACATACATCAATAAACACAAATGATAAAGTACTATTTGGAATAAATATTATTCTTTAATTTTGATGAAAGAAAATAGACGCAACTACTAATGACAATCCTTAAGAAACACGATAATATGAAGTTTTTGAAATAGCATATAGATTAAAGATAAAGATAAAAACATGCAAATGTGCATGCACATTCAAACTTTATTGAATAATATATTTTTGAGTGCATATTATTTTATGTAATGCAAAATGCATAATAATGCATAATAATATATATTACTAAATTATAAAATGTTATATTTTTACATCATTCATTTAGAATGTATGTACTACTTTATAATATATATAATGTATATTCAAATATAAAAAACATACATATATATATTATAAAAAGAGATGCATAAATTACATTTGAATAAATGCTTTTAATGATAATAGTCGAAATATACAAAATGTCAGTGATTATGTAGTACAGAAAAAATATATAAATGAAATTTACATACTAATAATTTTTAATTAGACTATTGAAAACATTCAAATGAAATAAAAAATGTAAATACACAGTTATTCTGACATTTTTATGTATATGTGACTTTATATTTAAAAAACAAAAAACATTGAAATGATATCAACGAAAGAGGACACACACACACACACACACACACACACACACACACACACACACACACACACACACACACACACACACACGTAAGGATGGTGATGACCGCAGTGTGATCCAGATCTACAGACTGTCTTTTCAACCTAAATAAATACAGGAATATATAAATATAAGTTATACCTAAACAGGACATCATTAAATAAAGCTATTTCTACATTTCTGTATTTCTTCATTTATTTATGCCTGTATTTATGTGTCCACACGTATTTCTTCATTTATTTATTTCTGTATTTCTGTGTCCTTGTATGCAAATGAGCTGGGGCGGTCCGAACCTCATTGTTAAACAGGATTGGTCAAGTAGGAGAGCCAGACAGAAGCAATCGATCCCTGGCACATGGCCCCTGTAGATGAAGTCAAAAAGCTGTCTAGGCTAGGGTGACCATATCCATAACACCAAAAAGGAGGACACTATGCGGTATTTTGTGAGGCTGTGAATAATTGCATATAAGGGGTGCAGTTTGATTTTATTAAGTGTGAAGAGAGATGTGAGCCCTTTTTACTGTAATTGATCTCCTTGGCGCATACCCTGCTTTATCAACTAATTAATATGTATTTTAATTTTTTTATATGTATATGTAATATATTATTAATATGTAATTATTCATTGTAATTAACAATGAATTAATATGTGTTTTTCTATGTATTGTTATATATATATATATATATATATACACATACTTATATATTTTTATATAATTGCAAAATCAATTTGGTAAAAAGTAATAAAACACCGCTGTAGTTCAAAGTAAAAGTTCAATTAAAATCTTAAGTTATGAATCTTAACCTTTCCCTCCGTTAAACTGATGTAACGTTACTGTGAATAAATAATAAACTAATAAAGATTGCTTGTTAGACCCTCAAAACAGAATGATATCTCATGTTTAACCGCTACGGAGAAACCGGAGCCAGCGGAGCCAGCGGATCATTTCTAAAAGTCCTGCCGGGATCAGGCTGTGTGAGGATTTGTGCCTAACTGGGTGAGTTCTGCCCACAGCTGCGCCTCTTTCCCTGATCAGCTGTTTCACAGCTGATTCTCGTTTGCCGTGATTACCTCCTGCTGACAAATACTCCGGTCTTCCTCACCTCTGGTGTCAGTCCGTCCGTTTGCCAACCTGGCATGTCCGCCCGTGAGTAGTCCTTAGTTTCCTGTGAGTTATTCCCCGCTTGTTACTCTGTTTGCTTTTACCTTCCTGCCAGTGTCGAGCCTCGGGTTTCACCTGCACGAAGAGAGCCTTCCGCTCGGTCCACGGAGATCAGCTGTGAGGCTTGAGGACCCTGGCTGCCAGTCTACCCGTCATTAACAGCCACTTTCCGGCTTGGAGCGGAGAGGAGTTCGCGGACGTTCTACAGCCACCTTCCGGCTCGGATCGGTAAAGAGTTCGCGGACTCTTCACGGCCACCTTCCGGCCCGGAGCGGAGCGCGGGCGCGCGTCTCCATTTAACATTCCTCCAGCTCGCTGTCTGTACTGTCTGCACCCGGACCTTGTTTGTTTGTTCCTGTTTCTCACCTGTGCAATAAAAACCTGGTCTAAATAAGAACTCTGCTGTGCTGTCGCTGCATTTGGGTCCGTGAACACACCACACCATAACAGGCTGCTCTCGGCGGGCAGCAGAAAGCTGACGGCCCGGTGCTGCGGGACTCACGGTCACGCGAGCAGGACCTCAACTCGTCGGCGTATTTTTTTAAGTTGGCTGATTCTTGAATAACCGACCACAGATTTGATGCTTAAACAACTAACTTCTCGCCTGAAAACATCCTAAAAGTACATGTTGTGACTCAACAACAGTAGTATTCAGAGAACGTCAACTTTCAGTTGTGTGTTCCCTCATCAAGTACAGAGAAGAACGCATATTGAGAAACGGCCGCTGGAGACATCTTAACGCTGATTGGCCAAGACTCATCAAAGATCTTCTATTACGAAGATCACAACGTCAGATTTTCTCTGTCTCACTCCTAGGGTGACCAGACGTCCTCTTTTTCCCGGACATGTCCTCTTTTCGAGACCTAAAAAAAGCGTCCGACAGGGATTCCAAAAACTTCCGGGATTTTGCTACGTGCGGGAAAATAGTTATTACCCCCTTACAAGTTTTGGAAATGGTATCTCCCTCACGTTCCACCTTCTTGCGCAAGCTCTGACTGTAGAGAGAACTGTCATTGGTCAACCGATCTCAACGTAAATGTAAGTTCACGGCATGCTACACACTACTGCTACCCCCCCCCCCGACGACGAAGTGTCCTCCTCTCTCTCTCTCTCTCTGTCTCTCTCTCTCCTCCCACAAGTTTGCAGGTATGCAAAAAGGAGGACAAATACGCGTCCGGCTTGATGCTGCGCTGGATGCCGGACAGGGAATTGAAAATCCGGACTTCTGCTAATGGTTAGCTGAGCTTGCCAACTTCAACAACATGTGCAAGGCAGAAGTAGTAGAGCATAACATACCAGGAGCGAGCACACTCCTGTGACCAATCATGCTTTAGACCAGGGGTGGGAAAACTTTTTGACTCACGGGCCACAATGGGTTCTAAAATTTGACAGAGGGGCCGGGCCAGGACCAGATGGATGGAGTGTTTGTGTGAACTAATATAAATGACATGTAAAAATCATTACATTTGGTCTGTTTTGACCTCTTCATCTCAGCTCTGCATCAAGCTGCGCTGCATAGAGCGTCCTCTTCCTTAAACTATTTCATTCTGGGTCTCTTACGACCACAACGTCACGTTGTTGGCTAAGCCCAACTACGTGATTTGATTCATTCTACTTTGAGTAAAAAAACAACCTGCAGCCAGATCCGCAGGTGTGCCGGTGTACCAGACCGGGGGGTTACGGCATGTTTCATTTTACAAGCAAGACTGAACTGTAACGGAACATAAAGTAACTTTAACGACACTACACAACCCAAACACGTTAGCTAACATGATAGCAAGCTGACTAGCTTCCATTAAAAAAAAGTTTGAGGCAAATGAAGACGCTGTCGACATCTTAACGCTGATTGGCCAAGACTCGACACGTCACATCCAAGATGTTCTATTTTTCTCCGTGTCTCACTCCAATCTCAGAAACACTGGCCGGCCAGTTGATCTGCTCCGCTCTTCTTTTTTTTTTTCTTTCTCCGCGACTTATTGACTGGCGTTATAATCGCGCGACACAACGAATCGATAATGAAATTCGTTGCCAACACTTGTGATAATCGATTCGTTGTTGCAGCCCTAATAATAATATTTGGACAAGTTCGGCGGGCCGGATTAAAAAGCCCAACGGGCCGTACTTTGCCCATGTCTGCTTCAGACAGAGGTTCGGACCGCCCCAGCTCATTTGCATACAAGGACACAGAAATGCAAGGCATAAATAAATGTATAAATACGTGTGGACACATAAATACAGGCATAAATAAATGAATAAATACAGAAATGTAGAAATATATTTACCTAAGTATAACTTATATTTATATATTCCTGTATTTATTTATACATTTATTTAAGCATTTATTTATTTATTCCTGCATTTATTTATTTATACATTTATTTATTTATTCCTGTATTTATACTTAAGTCATTTCTGGTCCTCCATAGACCCGGGGCCTTTGGGTCGAGACCCCTGTGTCATCAGTTGGCCGGAGGTGCAACAATACGGCTTAATGCGTGATTAAGTCCCAAATCAGCTCCCATTATGAGTGAGCACGTCAACCGAGAGTGCAGCGCGCCTCCCTTTCAGGAAGCTGAACTCTGCATCCTAAATCCCCCCCCCCCCCACATCCCCCACCTGCTCTTACTGTGGCTCCACCAGTTTCTGCTGTTTCAGTCTCTTTGCCTCTTTGCACACCGTCATCATGAGCCAGCGCCGCTCTGCTTCTGATGTGTAAAGATTGAAAAAAATAAAATAAAAAAGTTGCAGGCTGGGTCCAGGTATGGTCTGATCGTTCTGTTACGTGGTGATTTAAGGAGGACCCAAGAGCCACAGCAACAGTTCAAAATAATAATTTATTCCAAACAAAACAAGGCATCAAAAAACACTATAATCTCACCGAAAGGAGGAACACGGAGGAGCAGAAGACACACAGGGCTTAAGTACAAGGGGAAGGTGTGGGTGATTAGACACAGGAGGAAACCATGAGGGCAGGTGAAAGGAATGAGCAATCAGGAGACAGGGCAGACAGACAATCACGGCAATCACAGGGGAGGAAGCGCAGAACCACAGAGGACACACAAGACAAGGACGTCACAATAAAACAGGAAACCCCAAAAACCCAAACCGTGACAACCTGGTCCAGAGGAGCCCATCACAGATGAGGAAGCACAGACAGAGTGTAGGACTGAGTTATGTTCAGGGGCAGCAACAGAAACAGTGTTTTGATAAGTTTTAAGTTAAAATATTTTTTATTTTTTATTTATTTTTATTTAAACCTTTATTTAACCAGGAAGTCCCATTGAGATTAAAAATCTCTTTTTCGAGGGAGACCTGGCCAAGACAGGCAGCAGCATAAAAAACACATAGTTACAGACAGAAAACACAGAACAAGACAAGTTAAAAGAAACTAAAAGCTAAGAGCTAAGAGACAGTGACGTAGAGTTAATTTAAGAAACATTTACATTTTTGGGAACCTGCCTCTATTTCTTTCATTCGAGATTTAAAAGCAGTCAGTGGTATTAGTTCTCTGAGCTTTAAAACATTCTGCAACATATTCCATGATGAGGAGGCAGAGTACACAAAAGCCCTTTTTCCCATTTCCGTTCTGGCATTTGGGACAGTGAGCATAAAAAAGTCCAGAGATCGCAAAGAATATTGTCCGACACTTCTCTGGTTGATGCAAACACACAGGTAGCTTGGGAGCAGACCAAGGATTGCCTTATAAATAAGGGTGTACCAATGAGAAAGCCTACGGGTGGCCAAAGCAGGCCATCCTACCCGAGAGTATAACTCACAGTGGTGAGTCAGAGCCTTACAGTTGGTAATGAACTGCAGCGAAGCATGGTAAACTGCATCCAACCTACGAAGACAGTTAGCAGAGGCATGCATATAAAGAAGATCACCATAGTCCAACACAGGTAAAAAAGTAGCAGCAACTAATCGCTTTTTTACATTATAGGAAAAGCACAGCTTATTTCGAAAATAAAAACCCAGTTTTAACCTCAACTTTTTCACCAGGTACTGTACATGTGGCTGAAAAGTGAGGGAGTCATCAATCAGAATACCCAGATATTTGTAAGAGTTAACGACCTCTATTTCATTTCCTTCAATAGTGACCACCGAAGGGATATTCTGTGGCCTACTCCGACTGTTTGAAAACACATAAGTTTAGTCTTATCTGTATTTAAAACAAGTTTCAATTGAAAAAGGGTATCTATTATTATTGCATTTGGTTACACAATATGGCCTTGTTTTGTCTGTTTTTGCCTGTAATTAATTAATTAATTCAATTTGATAATTTGAGTTAGTTTGTTAACAAAAATAAATATATAAGTTGAAAATATTCTACTGTGTTTTTTATTTATTTATTTGTTATTATTATTTTTAATTTCATAAATAATTTTGGCGATGGGTGCCCTTTTTTTTGGTTTGAGCACCTGCCCCCCAAAATGTCTGTGCACGTGCCTGCCCAAAGGTCTCCGTGCATTTCTGCATCCGCCTCGTTGGATACGTTTATTTTTTCTTGCGATGCGTCCGACGCGTTCGCTGCCTCCTCTCCACGCTCTCGTCACGCTTTCATCAGACTCCAGCGTTCCATCTCCTTAAAAACGGCCGGAATTTAGTCGGTGGCAGGCAACACCTCTGTAACGTGAGACCCGCCTGACTTAACTTCATCCTCGGAGAAGCAAAACTTGGTTTCACTCAAAGTGCTTCATGTTGCCTGTCTGTAAGGGCGGCACCACCGGCGCTGATCGCACTGCCACATACGATATGATCAAAGGCTGATGAAATGATAAACCAAGCTCTATTTATTTTTCTTTTTTTATCATTAGAAGCCTCCTCCGCTACGCCTCAGGATTTAGGAGGAGCTAAAAATTGGCCTTTTTATAAATCAAACATGTTGAGAACTGCCGGTTTCCGAGTGTGTGTGTGTGGGGGGGGGGGGGGGGGGGGAGAGAGACAGAGAAGTTACCTTCTAGCTGCTGTCGTATGAGAACACCGCCGCTGGTATTTGATCATTCTTATTCTGCTTGAGTTGAAGGATTAATTGTTTGTCTCTGGGTTGAGGAGGTTTTACGACCCGTGGGCTGGCGAAGCCCTTTGAACGCCCTTTTTCTTAATTTCAGAGGTTCGCAGTTGTCAATTCAAAAATAGATTTTTCTTCCAAAGTCTTAATTCTGCAGAGATAGAAAGAACACTTGAGATTGTAGATAAAGATGTTGTATATTCATCCAGTAGCACGACAGAACAGCTCCTGCCCAGATTGTACTGGGAGAGGCCTTCTCAGATCACCAGCATATGTTTAGTTCTATTTAGCTTCATAACGAAATCCATATTCATGCATGATGTGACTTCTCTGCACACACACAAACCAGACACAAACATGTACGGTGATGATAAACATGAGGGTTGTGATGGATGGCGTGTGAGAGACGCCGTCTGTATCCTTCTGGTGTCCATGTGTGACTCACAGTACACACAGTACTGCATAGTACTGCAAAGACATGTCCAGCGCAGTGCAGGAGGTGCATGCTCTCTGTTTGGCTGTCTGTGCTTCATTAATATCTCACATTGTGATCATATGGGCCACTGAATCTGAGAGACCGACATTTTCCAATACTCATATTTGATCGTCCTGTTTCTACACAGCGAATGCGTTATACTAGCTCCTCCTTTCCTTCACCTGCTGCAGCATTGACATCATGGAGACATTAGTGCATCAATATTATATTCCCGCAGTATCGTACCTATTATTCCGAAATGGACCATGCGCAGTGTTTCTGTGGCAAACCTCAAGTCTTTGAGAATTGGGTGGTGACGACTCACAGACACGTGGACGTGGTGTCATCGGTGTGAAGCTCTTGCATGTCGGGTGATTTACTCCACTTTGGTGTGAAGGAACACGCCGTTGCTGAGTTCTCCAGACTGTGTGTGTAAACGCCACCAGGGGAAAGAAGAGCGTTGCATGAGGAGTGCTGCATGAGGAGTCCTGCATGACGCAGGATTGAACACCACCATTGTGGGATGCTCAGCATTGAGGTGGGTTTGACTGTTGCAGTCGCTCTCCAGCAGTAGGTTTGCCGAGCTCTTGTATAATCTATAACTTTGACCACAGCAGCTGTCAAAGTAGAGGAGAAGTGGTGGATAAACATGGATCAGTCCGACAGGGGAACACGACCAGAATATAAATCTGCTCTCGGCTCTGATGTCCAACAGCAGAGCAGACCTGTGGAGTGAAACCAGAGACCTGAGTGGGTTTTGGGGAGGTGGTCGAGGACTCGTTTCTGCCGGGTCTTTGAACTGATCGCCTCTCGGCGTCGGCTTGTTGTGCTCCGCACCGCTGCTGGTGGATGGATGACTTCTGGTTGGATGGATGGATGGATGACTTCTCTTGAAAAGAACGGGTCACTGCTCCTCAGACGGAGCTGAACTGACAGCAGTGGTGCTGAGTGGCTGCTGGGAGGAGGCAGCCAGACGGAGGTTAATGGGCCACTTCACCTCTTGAGTTTCCAGGTCAGATCTCGAGATAGACGTCAGCTCAGTGACACCGATGAACCACAAGACACTCGACCACCCTCAGACAGGAGGGGGGGGGGGGGGGGGGGCTTAAAGACAGGAATCTGAAACACATACCTTCAGCAACACATTTAACCAGCAATAACATTAATAGTGTAATAAAAAAAAGGGTATGTTCTGTCATTCATTCTCATTGGATCTAATGTAGTTTAGTTATTAAATAGTATTTTCATCAAATCATGGACTAAGATTTCCAGTTTATCAAACTTCCAGTACCCATTAGTATTATAAAACTCTAAAATCCAATGATTATTGCTATATTACATATTACATTTCAACACCACGAGTGTCAAAGTGTTTTCTGTGTGAAGGCAGAGAGGAACATTCAGATCTTTCTGTGTATTTGCATCCGTGTCTCAAAGGAGTTTTAAAGCCTCCTGTAAATGCATCCATGTGACATAAACCATCATACTATACCGCTTCAACACAGGAACATGTGGACCCTGATCATCCGGTAAAGTGTGTGTTACAGAACACGGGAAGAAAGAGAGAAAAACTCACATCAGTGGATGTAAATCAGGGCATATTTCTGCACTTCCTGTGCGATCTCCACCCCCCTGCAGCTATCCCACGACTCAGCCCGGCCAGTGCAGGCAGGTTGGTGCGTTGGCTCGCACTTCAAAGCTTCAACTTTGCTTTTTAAACAAAGTCTGACAGAGAGTGAAAGAGAGGGAGGGAGGGAGGGAGGGAGTGAGAGAGAGAGAGAGAGAGTTTGAGTCCCAGATGTGTCTTGTGGAAGTCCTGGCGAGCTCCAGGGAGCTGAAGCTGACAGATGGAGAGGCAATACGTGCATGGATCCTGGTGGTCGCTCTCGGGTCTCTGAGTAGCTTGACACTCTTCTCGCCGCCGTGAAACACAACTCTTGTGAAACACCATGATCGACACAGAGCCCGTAACACGAGGAGGAAACACTCTGCAGAGGCATGCAGGGAAATCTGGCCTCAACGTTTCACTTTTTTTTGGGATACCAATTGTTTCCAAAGCCATTTTGTATTGTTAGATTTCCCTTTAAGTAACGTTTTTATTTAGTTGGAAGTTTATTTGTGTCGCCACGTGAATAGAAACGTGCCGTGATTATGAAAAACACAGTTTTGTTCAACTATTAAATCACCATATGAAAGCAGAGCTAAATGAACACTAAATTGCAGGTAACCATTGCAACGATGCTAATGCTACGAGCGCCAAGCGTGGCTACATTGTTGCCGAGACACCATTGAAGGATTGCTCAGCTGCTTGTTGTCGTAGTTATGTAGGCAACTGGATAACGGAAAAAATAAATACTTAACGGAACAGGAGTCAGCGACACCTGACCCAACGTCACCTGACCCACCTGACCAAAGACACCTGAACCACCTGACCCAACGTCACCTGACCCACCTGACCAAAGACACCTGACCCACCTGACCCAACGTCACCTGACCCAAAGACACCTGACCCAATGTCACCTGACCCACCTGACCAAAGACACCTGACCCACCTGACCCAAAGTCACCTGACCCAAAGACACCTGACCTAATGTCACCTTACCCACCTGACCAAAGACACCTGACGCACCTGACCCAAAGACACATGACCCAAACTCACCTGACCCAAAGACACCTGTACCACCTCACTCAAACTCACCTGACCCAAAGACACCTGGCCCACCTGACTCAAAGTCACCTGACCCAAAGACACCTGACCCATAGTAACCTGACCCAACATCACCTGACCCAAAAACACCTGACCCAATGACCCAAAGACACCTGACCAAAGTCACCTGACCCAAAGTCACCTGACCCAATGACCCAAAGACACCTGACCCATAGTAACCTGACCCAACATCACCTGACCCAAAAACACCTGACCCAATGACCCAAAGACACCTGACCAAAGTCACCTGACCCAAAGTCACCTGACCCAATGACCCAAAGACACCTGACCCAAAGACATCTGACCCAAAGTCACTATCATTAATATAACTAGAATTACCGTCTTGTGGTGGTTTACCTCCGCCAATCAGTCAAGTTGCAGTTTACCTCCATTTCTTTCCAAAATGTCATCAATTCATCATTTTTATCCTGTTGAACATTTTGAAATTGTCATAATTAGCAAATTAATTGACTTAGGGCCAACTATGTTTGTGCCAAATGAAAAGAAATTCGTAGTAAATATCCTCCGAGATGTCGCGTTCCTGAGATAAGTTTGCCCTGAGGGTGGAGAGAGAATAGGGGCGATAGATCTATTATTTTAAGATTATAGTTAAGAAATATATTTTGTGAGATCAAGACCTTTTTTCTCTTGGATTTGGTTGTTAAGTGCAAACATTTTGCCCCGCCCCCCCCCCGTTCATTGAGCTTCTGATCAGTGACACACAGACGTACATACATATATATATATATATATATATATATATATATATATTTGTATTGTTGCATGTGTGAATCCCGTCAAACAGGAAACAGCCAAACATTACAAGCCGTGTTGGCCGCATACCTCCTCTGATGCCAAGCGGCGTAACAGCTGGAGGCCGGCGCGTCCGCAGCAAGTGTCGTCATCTGTCATCCGTCTTTTTCCTTTTTTACACCATTTAATGCGGTGAACTTTGACCCCGCAGGTTTTCTAAGAGCCGTCTCTTCAGCTCCACTTACAGCGCCGAGCCCGACAGCTGACCAGCAGAGTCAGAGAGTCACCGTCCTGTCAGCGCACGCTCATCAGGGCCAAAGGGCCCGCTGGGTGGTTTACAGCAAGAGTCTGGTACTACAAGGTCAAAGGTCAAGTTCAGGATTTGCGACAATATGGTGTGAAACTGGAGTTTCATGCTGCCTGGTTGCAGCCGAGTGGGTGTTTTCCCAAAATACTGGAACACCTACTGTAGCGGTGTGTGTGTGTGTGTGTATGTGTGTGTGTGTGTGTGTGTGTGTGTGTGTGTGTGTCATACCGTGTCTGATTATTCATGCTGGTCTGCAGCAGCTGTTCTTCGTGTCCTCTTGAAGCCTCATCGACCGCCTGACTGACTCACACCGACGAGACTCAACCCTTCTCCTGAACAGTGAACACGTTTTACCTCAGAGACGTGCAAACAAACAACGTATAACATGAGCTTATGATGGTTTTTTTTTAAATTTATTTAAGAGAAATGTGCTGAGAAGTAAAGTCTGAGTTCTGTGTTTCACAGCTGTTGTCTTGTGGTGCGTTCGAGGCCCACCACGGGGCATTGGAGATTTCAGAGCTGGTTGTCATTTAACTCACAGTGACAAACAATAAACCCAAAAATAATTCTTCATTTAAAAAAAAGAAAAGAGGATGATCTGAATTTGGAGGGTTCTGCGGTGGGAGAACCTCCTCGTGGCGTCACCATGGAGACGTGAGTGTAGAGCCGCTTCACTGTGGCGCTCCCTTGGTGTTGTGAGTACACAGAACTAAGAGGACTCAGCAGCGCTGCACTGAAGCCGCCTCACGCCTCACTTCCCACAGAGCGCATCAAAGCTTCTGTTTGGATCTGTAACCTGTAGACCCGTCAGGCTCATTCCCTCTGACTCCAGATCTGCCGATCCTCTTTAGAGAGTTCTTCAAATGAGACGTCAACAGATGAATCAGATGCAGTCACACGTTTTATTTCTGTTCTACATGTTGGACTTCTTCTGTCGTCAATGTTACGACCTGTAAAAATAACTTTCTTCGTACAGAATTTGATTGGTTTACAACAGATACAAAAAGTGATACATTATTAATTAAGAGCATTAGGAAACTGTAAATAGCAGCAAACAAATATTGTCTGTGTCAGTGGTTCTCGACCTTTTTTCAGTGAAGTACCTCCTGACCAGCTCAAAGCATTTCTGGTTGAAAAAAAGATGTAATACACACCGCTGTGCCATCAGTGTCTGATTTAATATAGAATATATATAAAATTCAGTTTATGAACTTGATTATTTATGAAATAACTATTTTGTAAAGGATCTTTGAATGGATGCTTTTTTAATTTATTTATCTCACGTACCCCCATTTGAGAACCACTGGGTCTCGACTTTGGGTGTCGTTATCCGGGCTTCGTCGCCATAGCCGGGCCGGGCCGCACCAGCTTTTAGTGCACGTGAGTCCCAGCTTTTAGTGCACGTGAGTCCCAGCGTGTGCGCCCCCGTGTCAGAATATAGAATATAGATAGCCTGAACAAAAGTGGTCTAACTGCACAGTGTTGCCCTGAGGCAACGAACCAAAAAACTCAATTTTAGTAAAGAAATATTAACAAAATATGTATTTAAACTATCAAAGATACTTCTTGACATAGTCATGCACATGTAAAAAAATTAATAATTATGAAGTTATTTCAATTTAAACAGGTTAAAAAGTTAGATTTATCTCACTGATTTGTGACACTGTGTCCCATGCAGCTTGGCAGCCTGAAAAGAAGGCTTCACCCCAAGAGAAAAGGTCACACGCACTTTGGGCCCTCATTTGATTGGACACAGACATATCTGGTGACATTATATACATTGTTTTTAATATAAAAAAAATTAAAGGGGCAGTGTAAGGTCCAAAAATGTGGTTTGTTGCCTGAGGGCAACAGTATGCCATAGAGGGATATACTTGTTCTAAAGTAATGTTATCTGTTTGTTGTTTACCATATGTATCTATTATTACACTATGTTTATTTGTTTATTTTCTTTTTCAAATTCCTTGTTCGGCAACATGCTTGGCCAATATATATATATATATATATATATATTTTTTTTTTTAAGCATTAAATATTAGTATTTGTTTGTGAAGTTAGTTTCTCATGGGAAATATATTTCCTTTGCCGTCATTGTTCTGACAGGTGTTTATGTGTCTGTTTATTACTCATCAGTCTGGTGTGAACAAACCTCCTCGACTGTGGGAACCAGCTCTTCGTCTTTATTCCATACCCAGAAAACAGTAATTTAGTGTTTGCTGCGGTGAATGTGGTGAAACCACGACAGACGTTCTCACCACAAATCTCATCATCGCCTTTCTTGATTGTTCAGGAGACAAAAACCTTATTTTATCCTGTTTTAAGATTTGTTTGCAAATGGTTCTTTACATCCAAAGTGAATCCACCTCAGGCCGGAACATCAACAGCTCCGATACATCATCAATAGAGATGATCCACTGCGTGGGAGACCTGTTTTTATTACCCTTAGATTACCTTCTCTTTATCTAACCATTACCCGTTCACCGGCTGGTGGAGTGCCAACACCGAACTGAGAGTTGATCCTCTGGAGCAGCGAGAGAGAAACATGAACATTTCCTTTGCCGCTTGAATCCGGGGTTACTGATGAGATGACCTTTTTCTGAAAGTCTTGTAACATAATTTCCCATCATGCACTGGCCCACGCAGTCGGTGGAGAGCTGCGGCAGCCTCGCTCTCGTGAGATCATCGTTGACCACGTGTGCACGACGTCAGAGCGAGTCGGGACACAAATCTATCCAGCATGCATTGGTGATCGATTCTGACTGGCTCATCTCCAACGAACCTTATAATACCTTCCCATGAGACACGTTGGGTTCTTGTCAGTGGTGTATAGTAACGAAGTAGAAATACTTCGTTACTATACTTAAGTAGTTTTTGGGGATATCTGTACTCTACTTTACTATTTATATTTCTGTTTACTTTTACTTTTACTTCACTACATTTTGCAAAGAAAAATGATACTTTTACTCCGATACATTTCTCCTGAAACCTTCGTTACTCGCTACAAAATCAAATCTATCTTTAGAAAAAAAAAACACATCGGGGACTGTGGTGGAACACAGACTCCACCAAGCAGGTTTTGCGAATCACAATATTCTGCATTAGCCCCTACATCCTCTAGTCCAGCGCTCCCAAACCTTTATGCGTCACGGACCGGTTACGTGAAGACAATATTGTCACAGACCGGGTCCGACCTCGGAAAGACGGGAGACAACGACACCCGACGTGTGTTTGTTATGTCCAGTCTACTGACTCTACTGCTAACTAAACCTTTAGTCCAGTCTACTGACTCTACTGCTAACTAAACCTTTAGTCCAGTCTACTGACTCTACTGCTAACTAAACCTTTAGTCCAGTCTACTGACTCTACTGCTAACTAAACCTTTAGTCCAGTCTACTGCTTAACTTATAACGCGCTGCACAAAGACAGGATGTTGAAATGGAAGCAGGTTTTCATGCTTTTTTGGCGATCTCAGGATACTCTGCCTTGGTTTCCAGATCACCGACAGAGTTGTAACAGACTTGCGTTTCATTTTTAGAGTAACGTAACATCTTGACATGTGTCAAGAGGTTCCGTCTGAGGTTACCACAGACGGATGTATGCGGTCATTTTTCACAATAAAACATCTTTCCGGCCTTGATTTTTTTTTATTTAATTGAAATGTTTCATTCATTCTTTCTGTGGCCCGGTACCAAGAGACCCACAGACCGGTACCAAGAGACCCACAGACCGGTACCAAGAGACCCACAGACCGGTACCAAGAGACCCACGGCGGGCGGAATCAGCATACTTATAACCACATTGTTACAACTCCTTAGTGTCATATTGCTTTTTGGAGAATTATGATGATAAGTTCATAGTAGATGCAAAAGTATACTTAGGTACAATATATTATGTTGAACATAATATATATGGATGGATCCCAGCCAACCCAGTTATTTTATCAACACAACTCCTGGTCCTTGGTCACGGTGACCACAGCACTTAAAAGAATAAACTTCATAATTCTCAAAATTCTGACCCTTTGCTTTTTTATTAAAAGCATGTACTTGTACTTTTACTTTCAATACTTAAGTACATTTTATATCAGAAAAATACTTTTGATACTTAAGTACAGAAAATATCAGATACTTTAAGACTTTTACTCAAGTAGTATTTTAATAGGTGACTTTTACTTTTACTGGAGTAATTTTCCAGTAAAGTATCTTTACTTTTACTCAAGTACGGCTTTTGGGTACTTTATACACCACTGGTTCTTGTTGCATTCGGAATCATTTGATGGAAGGACCGCTGACTAAACTCAGTTTGAACTGAGATTCTAACGTGGAGATGAAACAAAGTCACATGGTCAAATCATTCCAAACAAAGAAAAATGGACGGCAAGTTTAAGAGAGAGACAAACAACCGTGTTCTCAGCGGGCCGTGAAGATGTTTCTGTGGCCAGAACAGAAACAGCATATTTTTATATTTCTATAGAGTCTGAATTAATCTGCCGATTACCTTCAGGAAGGAGCTGCCGACGCAAACCAAGCAGCCAAAGGCTTCGAATATAAAATATAAAAACCCACTTTTCTCTCTCGGCTGCTGAGCCTCAATGAAAGAGACAGACGCGTGACAGAGAGACTTAGCGTGATTAATTCTCCTCCTTTGTTCCTCTCGTGAACGTTACTGTCAGAGAGCTTAACGCTCCTCACCTGCCGGAACACGCCGCCCTCGCCGAGCCTCACCTGGTCTTGTCTGGGCGAACAGCGGCGGTGAGGCCGGGAGTGAGACAGCGAGGAGTGATGCAGCGAGGAGTGAGGCGCTTTGGCTCAGAATAAACTTCTCTCACACGTAGCCGGCGGGCCCGAAGCTGCTCCATGACTCAGCTAGAAAACCTCCATGAGGGGGCGATTTCTCTCTCTCTCTCTCTCTCTCTCTCTCTCTCAAGGGAGAGCCTGCCCCTATCTGAAGGTTTCCTTGTTAACTTCCTGTAAAGATCCTGTAAGATTCCACCTTTGTGAATAAAAGCCCAGTTGCTAGTAACTGCTTTGCCCTTTCCTTTGCCTTGACAGGTGTCAGCAGCATAAAGGCGTTTCAGGTCACATAATCATGTAATTCCTTCTGAAGATGATTTCATCCTGATCCGTCAAAGAGTCCAACAAGTGTGTAGAAGAATTGTGGACGTTCATGTGAACCAGTGACGTTCACCTTCTTTTCAAGATGTTTCCATCTGTAAAAGGTCACGAGATCACCACGAGAACCTGCACCAAGAGAGGTCCAGCACCTCTACATTCAATTCAATTCAGTTTATTTTATATAGCCCAACATCACAAATACAAGTTTGCCTCGGAGGGCTTTACAATCTGTACACATAACATCCCTGTCCCGGGACCTCACATCGGATCAGGAAAAACTCCCCTAAAAAGATAGTAAAAACCCTTTCACAGGGAAAAAAAGGGGAAGAAACCTGAGGGAGAGCAACAGAGGAGGATCCCTCTCCCCAGATGGACAGAAGCAATAGATGTCATGTGGCCAGAATGAATAGCGGAGCGGAGTTACAGCAGATTCAATGAATATGACAGAAATGATTCATATAATGAGTATTAGGCATGGTCCATGATCCAGATAACCATGATCCATGAAGCAGAAGGAGGTAGAGAGGGGCGGGGGGCATCAGCAGGGCCATGGCAGCAGGCAGGACCGTTTCCAGGCCGGTTTAAATTTTTTGATGTGTTGCTATGGTGATTTATCTAAGCTTGCTTCGAGGAACCGAAAAGCCAGACCTACGTCATCTTATCCTGAAAATTAGCCGGCTAACTCAGTAAGCCAGCTACGAAATATAGGGCCCTGGTGGTCATGTGGTTTTTTAGTACTTGCATCCGTTTCCTTCTTTTCTATTTTCTGAAGGTTTTTATGGAGGCGTTTGTTCATATATCATTCATAGCCTGACAACAACATGATATGACTAAAAACACGCGGAACATAATTTGTTATGGCTGTCAACATTTTATGCAGCGATAAAAAGAGAGATCCTAAATTCTAAGCTCCTTTTATTAATGTTAGTTTAGGAAAACACATCTAATGATCTCCTTCATTGCCAGACCTTCACACCTAAACAAACACCACATTCCTGCAGAGGAAGTTCTGTTTGACTTTCTCTCCTTTGGATTCAATGAAGAAAACAAGAAGAGAATGTGTGAACGATTTCCCCATGAATGAGCATTTTTATTTTGTCGTTGTTGGTCTATTGACAGAACAACGCCCTCTTTCTGCCTCTGTTGGCATTACGCAATCGAGAAGAGATCCCACGAGATCGAATCCGTTGCTACAGAGTTTAAACAGTGATAAAGAGGCCGCAGAGCATTTTCTGCTAGCTGTGTGTGTGTGTGTGTGTGTGTGTGTGTGTGTGTGTGTGTGTGTGTGTGTGTGTGTGTGTGTGTGTGTGTGTGTGAGAGAGTGTGTGTGTGTGTGGAAGCATAAGTGTGGAAGTGTTAAGCTAGAGGTTGTTCTTATGTCATCCAGATTATTATACTGAAAAGGCCCTAAATCAAGGGTGTCAAACTCAAATACACAGTGGGCCAAAATAAAAAGTCGAGGGCCGGACTGGTTCAAGTTATTGCCTATAAAAACAACATTAAACATTACATAAATGAAAAATATGTTACATTAATTTCTTATGGCTCTATCTGCAGCTTTTCCAGAGTAATTTCTCGTGAAGACATTTTTCCACAGGACAACAGCCAAAACATAATTTCCTCCAAAGAAAAAACAAACATGCCCTGTGGTTCAAGAAAAAGTGCAAAAAGGAAACATACATTAAAGCTCAGTTTGCTGCTCTGTGACGCTCACTAGTCTAAGCCAGATACTTGGCATCCCATCTTGGATGCAAGTTCATCAATGTTTGGGGTCAGGCTCTGAGCTGAAGAAATCCTCAGGATTGAATGAAGGTGTTCATCAGTTTTTTTTCTTCGAGTAAACACATTGATTCATTGACAGCGGTGTCGTCAGCGAGCTGTGCAGCAGGCAGCAAGATTCATATACAACAGTTGATACGTCTATGGACTGTAATGACAGTATATGAAAACTTCATACCGTATGTGCAATATACGGCGGGCCAGTTCTAATAATAATTAGATATTATCCTGCGAGCCAAAGATAATTCCACCGCAGGCTGAATTTGAGTTTGACATATATGCCCTAAATGACTGTGTGTGTGTGTGTGTGTGTGTGTGTGTGTGTGTGTGCGTGCGTGCGTGCGTGCGTGCGTGTGTGTGTGCTCATGTCTTGTGAGGACCTATTTGAATTACAGACCCTTGTTTTAAATGTGGGGTCTGTTTGGGAAATTAGGACACGTTGGAAGTCGAGCATATTTCTGGGAATACAGACATTTAGGAAAATTGGGACATTTTGAAAAGTGAGCATATTTTTAGGAAGTGGGAACAATTTGACCTTTGCACAGTGGCGGGCCGTGCGTTTTCGACCTAGGCCTTCAGTGCTGTGTAGTCTACATCAGGGGCGGACTGGGGGAAAAAAGTGTCCCGAGAGTTACTGTCAGACCGACCCACTCAATATACGGCGTGCTGCCCAATACACGGCGCGTTCATGTGTGGACCTGCGGAGCTATTTTAACCACTTTAGACGCTTTATTAACAGCGGACACTCCGTGGACCAATGTGCAATTAGGCTGCGCTTCTTGGTCGGATGCCTCCAACCTCGCCTGCGGTTGTTGTGCATCCTGGCTGACCCACTTGACCAGCTCAACCTCGTCGGGTTGCCGTGTCATTAATGGACAATGCGTGTTGTCCAAATCAACAACCAGTCACATTTAGTTATAACAAAACAATCCAACAAAACGGCGGCACTAAAACGCTGCACACACAAGACATCTCCGGTGCAGCTGCTGGCACCTTGGCGAGGGACCAGTCGCCCCGGCTCGACCAGCAGCAACAACAGAGCTGTGGCTTGTTTATGATTAAATACGACTGCAGATGTGAAAATAGTAACACAAGCAGCATTCCTCATCACCAGATGCCCATAACCCTCCGTAACCCTCTGTGCGAAAGGCGTCATCAGTAAATCCACCAGCAAGTCTGTTTCTCACGCTTCAGCCTGAGATTCTAGGTTCTAGCATTGTTTGAAAGTTGGGATATTCACTTTTATATGAAGTAAAATCACTTTTAAAAACTCACCATTTTAAAACAGCGTTCTACGGATGTATTTATTTGCTGTTTTATTGGTTGGATGTTTATGTTTCTCATCTTAAAACACTTTGTGTGTTTTTATCCACATGAGGTTTGATGATTATGTTTTACAAAGTCGGGACAATCACCTGGAGGGTTTCTCTCACCTTCTATTATGTTGGTTTATGCATCACTCACTGTGTGCACAGCAATCTCAAGGTGAACTGGAGACACACACACACACACACACACACACACACACACACACACACACACACACACACACACACACACACACACACACACACACAGCCCTGATAGCTGTGTGTGTTTAGTGGCCTGTGCAGAGTCACTGAGCTCAGCAGCCATTATGGAACCATAACACCGCTCATGACTAGCTGTGTGACCTCCATGTGTTCAAAATGTTTATCATAACCGAAGCTGATTGAGAAGAAACGTTTATCTTCACTCCCTCGGTCCACATTTTGAACTTCACTGCAACTTGTACGTAATCCACGTCACCGAGAGCCAGCGTGCTGGGCTCTCTTGAACCCCAGTTGAGCCCCAGACATTGTTTCTACAAAATTCCGAATGGTTTTGCATACCCATACTAAAATACAGAATATCTCCTCAACCACAGGGCCTATTTGAATCATTTCAAAAGGTATAATATACATCAAACACTTGGACCAGTTAAGAGGTTTCTATAGCAGTATATGTATTACTGGTTTATTGGTTGATGATAGAACACAGGAAAGAATCTCATAGATTCTTTTTCTACTATAAATATAGTTACATATTTTTTGTAATTCATTTAGTGCACATTTCCTGTAACGTAGGTTTAGGTCCGCTGTGAGCCAAAATGCCCTGACTTTCTTCCTGGACCTTGAACGCCTCCGGTTCCACAACAGAGGGGCTCTGCTCAAGCAGATGCACTAATATATACCAATCAAGTATCATTTCATGCATAAGTAAGTTGTATTTTAATTTTTGGGGCTGGAATGTGGTTGATATCCTGCTGAGGCTTTGTCTGACAAGGGATTTGGCGGTATTGGCGGATTCTGTAGGTTGTAATCTTTCCAGAAAGGTGTGCCAATCATGTGTGTTATATGAAAATTGATATTTCCATAACTTGGGGAGCTCTCTTGAGTCACTTTCGAGTCCTTCGAGTCATATTTATGGTTTATGTTAATATTTATGGTTGAATTGTGTTATAAACATGTAAAATGGACTTATATGCTCTTGTAAGGCCAGGCTGTGCAGTTTTTTTGCTATGTCACATCAGTGGCTATGGTATCGGTCATGGGAGTACGAGGACTAGATGGGGAGTGAAGAAGACCTCCTGATGAAGAATTGAGCCCCCAAACCACAGTGGTTTATTTCCAGGTGCTGGATGTTTGCAAGAGAACACACAGAAAATGAGACATAACTTTTTGTTTTTGCTGCTAACGATAATTTTTTTCCGAGTTCCGGGATGTCGCAATAGCTTTCCAATTGGTTCCTTGTACTTTGCGTGTTCCCCACTTACTGACCAATACCTGAACGCACCACGAAAGACGTGATTTCCACAAATAGAAACGCCAGTTGTGTGGGAGTCGATGCGTGTTTGGAATGGGATGCACCCCCACGGCTCCTCAGAGGACAGATAACAATGCAACGACTGGGAAAGAGTTAATTCATCTCCAGCGAAGGAATTTCCTGTGACGCAGGTCGCTGCCCGGCTGCAGCAGGACCAGGTGGGCGGGAGGGTCGGTGTGGCGCTGAATCTAGTTGCTGGTGAGATGGTACACCAAAACAAAGTAGTTAATGTTTGATCAGCACCCTGTATGTAAAGCCCTGCACACAAACAGCGTGAATCTTCAGAAAAACATTTGCCATCTTCTTTTTTTTTACAATCTGCCAAAGTGTTCAAGTGCTGCACAGCTCCAGACTGTCTGTGGGAGTGGCAGATTGAGGGACTGGCTCCTGATGCTAGACACACACACACACACACACACACAAACGCCTCGGTGCACATGTATGCACATGCCAAACCCCCGGACTCATGCATCGACCTTACCAGTTTGCACCAAAGTGCATCACAGCATTGCATGCACACACACACACACACACACACACACACACACACACACACACACACACACACACACACACACACACACACACACACACACACACACACACACACCTCACTGTCATTATAGCCCACTCAGGCTCTCACACGCCCTGTCTCTCCCTCTCATTATCGGTGCTCTCTGGCACCAAACTCCAGGTGAGAGACCAAAGCAGAGCGGCCTCATTACCATCGGAGGCTGAAGCCGTAACTACCGGTGTGTCCTTTGTCTCCCAGAGCCGCCTCCTGACCTCAGCAGTCACACCGACTCCACCCGGCTCAGCATCCTCACCTGGTGGATTCCTACTTTCAGGGCAGTAGTTGTACTTCTCCCGAAATTTAATTTATTAATTGTTTTGTGTACAAGGACACGAATGTTCTGTTTTTATCGTGTCAGGACAAAACTAAAGTCAGTGAGGAGCCTCATGGTGGACACGCGAATGAGATCCATCACATGACTAAGAAACAGTCAGAGAAGAGATGTACTTTAATAATATCCAATGAGACGATGTGGGGAGGCAGGTTCAACACCATGTTGTGGTTTTATTGTTGTGGTTTTTCTTCATGTAATTATGTGCTTTTGTTGCCTAAATCTAACTGTGTGTAGGTATTTTAAAGCCCTTTTTCCTTCGCCTAACTTTAGTTTTTAACGTAATGTCGTCCCGAAAAAAACAAGCTGTGCCGAGGGACACCAGGATATCAAACGCTTTTTATATCTGGCCCAAACCTTCATTGGTTTGTAGGTTTATATATTATGAAGCTGACACATAACACATTAAGTGTGCTAAATGTTTAACATACAGTGTGTTAACCTCCC
Organism: Myoxocephalus aenaeus; assembly: GCA_038501785.1. Taxonomy (NCBI): domain Eukaryota; kingdom Metazoa; phylum Chordata; class Actinopteri; order Perciformes; family Cottidae; genus Myoxocephalus; species Myoxocephalus aenaeus. The sequence goes on along the minus strand of JBAMJR010000323.1, from coordinate 825,249 downwards.
ACTATTTGGCTATGCTTAACACTCTAGGGTCCCCTTATTAGGGGACCCTAGGGGACCGTTATTAGGGGACCGTAGAGTTCTACAGCTCATATGACCACGATATGAATACAAGACCCTATTGTCCTTGATCGCTAATGAATCCGCAACTCCTTGCCTTTGAAAATAAATAAAAATATGTTTAAACTTATTTTCAGCATAAATATGATCAAAAGTCAAGATTCCCCAAAAATCACTCCTCGATTGCTCCCAAAGTTTTTTTTATTGTATTGTTCAGTGACTTCCCATCAACCCACAGACTAATAATAATCACAATAAACACTAGCATTGACATGTTAGGAAGCATAGTCAGTCCAAAAACCGTGTTTTTCGGTTCAGAAATTGAAAAATTACCTACTTTGAGCTTTTCCTTGGTCACACCATGACAAACAGCATATGTAAATGATCCTCTACTTCTGCATGTGCCATCTGACGTGCTTTCAGAAGAGTCTGAGGAACAATGAGATCGCAGGATTTCGGAACGCACAAAAAAAGCACAAAAACAGCAATTTACTATACAATTTTAGACACAAATACTGGACAGAAAATGATCTAGACTCCCACAGGCCTGTACGGTTACAGCAGTGGTTCTCAAACTGTTTCAGACCTACGTCATCTTATCCTGACAATTAGCCCGCTAACTCAGTAAGCCAGGTACGAGAAACAGATTGCTCCATCAGACAAAAACTAATAACGTGCAATCATTTTGTTAGAACATTGCAAATAAAGTTCTATCTGTGCAAAAAATAACACATATTTGTCAAAAAAAAAGACTTATTGTGGCTGCAAATAACCTGTTTTACACTGAATATATTTTCAAGATAATAACAATAACGTTCAACCTGTGCAAAACATAATGAGTGCAGATATGTGAGCTATCACGTTGTATCAGTATTAGTGGCTGCAGTGAGCTGCTTTCCTCTACAAATATTTTTTAAACGGGGTTGTAGATTTGATACGGCCGCTCTCAATTTATGCTCAATGTTGAGCTTAGATTTATATTCTGTTTTGAGAGACGCAACAGCAGAAAAGACCTCATGGAGATCTCACGGAGGCTTTTAGCAAAACGCCAAGAATCAGCGAGTCGCGCATCTGCAAGCGTAACCTGTTAACGGCGTAACGTAAACATTTCCACGAAAGTACAGGCATTTCTCCATGTATTTATTAATGACGTTTTATGTCCGTGTACTTTGTACTTTTGTAATATGTAAAATTATCATGTTCATGGGGAGAGTGGTCGTCCTGAAACCACAAGGTAGCCGGTTCATCCCTGTTCTCCCCATAGTTTCATGTTGAAGTGTCCTTGAGCAAGACACTGAAACCCCAGTGCTTCACAGCAGCACACTGCCCCTTAATTACTAAGGATGGGTAAAATGCAGAGAATAATTTCCCCACTGTGGGATTAATAAAGGATTATATATATTTTTTAATCATAATTTTTTTTTTTTTTAAACGGTATAATAGCTTAGCTATGTTAAAGAGTTTACAGAATTATTAAAACTTAACGATCTTTCTTTTTTTTTTTAAGTAAAACTACACACCTCTTCTCACAAGGGTTGTGGTACTTTAGCAATTTAAATGAATTAAATTGGAACTGTGGATGACGAGATAGCACAGTTTTAGTTTTGAAAAAACATAATTCTCATTTTCGGGAGAAAAAGAAAAAAGAGCTGCAGGCTAACAAGAACATTGTACAGCTTAATCCTCTGGGGTCTGTGGTCATTTTCTCGAATTTACATAATTTTAAAATTCCCCTTTTTAAAGTCACTTGCATATGATACATACGCATGTGTTGTATATAAAAAATTATAGAACAATCTCAGCCATCTATATAATGAGGCACCATTGCCCCAAGGCACAAATGTAAAGAGAAAATATGACTCTAAAACTGAACATTTTAATCTAGATTTTGGAAATTCTTCATATCTCTTGTGAAAACATAACTTTACTCAGGTGGTATATCGGTTTTGGTGATGACATTGGTTTACCAAAGGTCTTAGGTTCACAAATCAGTGAAATATATGAATAAAATGGAAGATGCATGTAAATAAATGTCTAAAACCAAATTTATTATTATATGGTGGGGATGTGCTCTGTGGCTGGCGTTGTGGCCGGCCGCTGATGGAGATCTGTTGGCTGGCAGAGACGGACTGTGAGTCTGCATGTTGTCCACTGGACCCTGGCAGCTGTGAATCCTGTCTGTAAAATAAATTCACTACTAGTCAGTATATAGTGACAAAAGTTTATGCACCGTTCAGTCGTAGACACGTAAGACGACATCCAACACTGCAGGAGCTAGCTGCGTGCAAACGTTGCAAAGCTATCGTCAACAAACTAACGCTAGTTATAATACGGGTAGATCAAATCAAGCATTCTGATTGGTTGAGAGTGAGTCACGGGGTGTACTTTATTCAGCCATAAAGTACTGTACAGCCTGTTTACATCAGTGCGCACTTAAAATAACAGGTAGATTTAATTGCGCGACCGTTAGTTGTCATTTCAAGCTTGACAGTTACCAAACATGTTTCGTGTAAACTTTGATATTTTGGGGGGGAATGACTTTTGATGAGAATGTCAGCGGTGAATAATGTATTTGTGGTCCCTGTTCCTACTGTACAGTCAAACGTTGATACGGCTCACAATCAGGAGAGCAGAGCCGATAACGCTCTGAGAGCAGACTAGTTAGCGGGGAGCGAGTGCATAAAACCGGAAACTAAGATGAGGAATGAAAAGGGTTTGATCACAAAATCGTGATCATTTCCAGTGAGAGATAATTTCCCGACGCGAGGCAAGTTCTCTAAACATCATGGAGGACGTTTGTTTATTATTGTTTGATTAGTATTATTTATCCCCATTTTTATAATGTATAAAAGCCTAAAACCAGCCTGACAGATTTCTTGTTTGTGTGTGTGTGTGTGTGTGTGTGTGTGTGTGTGTGTGTGTGTGTGTGTGTGTGTGTGTGTGTGTGTGTGTGTGTGTGTGTGTGTGTGTGTGTGTGCGACTGCAAACCGTGAGAACACGAGGTTATCATTTGCTGCTTTTTTTTTTTCTTGCTTCACTGCTCTTGATATTCATTTGCAAACAACCTGGCGGAGGTCAAACAGTGTAAATGCCACCGGTGATATGTGTGTGTGTGTGTGTGTGTGTGTGTGTGTGTGTGTGTGTGTGTGTGTGTGTGTGTGTGTGTGTGTGTGTGTGTGTGTGTGTATGTGTGTGTGTGTGTGTGTATCTGATTTACTGTGTGTGAGAACGTGGAACCTGTCATTTCACAAAACATGACCGGCACTAAAAAAAAAATTGTGATATGGATATGTTCAGAAGTCCTTGGTCATAATGGTCAGATATACCAGTCTGACTCATTGTGCCGTAGCCCTCCATTCATCACGCTACTAGTGTGATTAGGCCGAGCTGAGTTATGGTGGGAACCAGTAACACTTCCTCCCTCATGTGGACCCGGGTTCCTGCTGATAAGCCTGTGTGTGTGTGCGTGTGTGTGTGTGCGTGTGTGTGTGTGTGTGTGTGTGTGTGTGTGTGTGTGTGTGTGTCTGTCTGTCTGTGTGTGTGTGTCTGTCTGTGTGTGTGTACGTGCACCGCGGCCTGTGTTGTGTTTGCGTTCACATTGGTGGCGGGTTATTAATAGATTTATGAGACATGGAGGACCCTTATATAAACCAGGAAGTGCATCAGGAGGTTCCTCCCAGTGCCAGTCATTATATTTTCTCTCCAGTCGATGTCGACGCGTGGGCGAACTCTGAGAGTGCACTTGTTCACGGGGTTGATGCTCGTACTATTAATAAAATGCTGTATTTGACTCTGTACGTGACTTCTTTTTATGCTTTCATATCGTTTCCCACACGTTCTTCTTTCTTTTAGCTTTAAATCATCAGTGAGAAACGTTTCCTGGAAGTTGTGAGAAGAGTTTCCTCGTCGGCGTGGAGGAGGCGGGAAACGAGAGGAGAGAAACACACTTGGCCATGTTGGATGTTTTTATAGCCTCTGCTACTTGGCTCCATGTCGGTCACACTATCTGATGGATTGTCACATAATTTAGACTTTAGGGTGCTGAATTCTTCATCAGGAGCTCTTCCTCACTCTCCAAGTCCTCATACTCCCATGAATCCATATCAGAGCCACTGATGTGACATAGGGAAAAAAACTGTACAGCCTGGCCTTACAAGAGCATATAAGTCCATTTTATAACACAATTCAACCATAAATATTAACATAAACAATGAATATGACTCGAGAGGACTCGAAAGTGACTCGAAAGAGCTCCCTAATTATGGAAATATCAATTTTCATATCCCTAGCTTGATGCCACACATGATTAGCACACCTTTCTGGAAAGCTTACGACCTACAGAATCCGCCAATTGCGCCACTGTAGAAAAAAAATCAATGAGAAAAAGAAAAAAAAACAGAATTACAAGTACATCAGAAGAAAACGACAAACTGATTTGAGTTTTTTTCTTTAGTATTAACCCTCCACCGGCTACAGAATAAAACACATTGTTTTCCTACACCGGCCCTCATAATCCACAATCTTCTCCATTATGCTTTATATAACAATCTGTATCTGTTTCTGGATATTTCGAGCGTGTTTGAAGAACCCAAACATTAGAACCGTTTTATCTGTGTACGTTGTGTGTGTTCCTCTTTGAGTCTGCTGTATTTGGTTTTGGTCTCCAAGCACCCGGCTCATGTTTGTTGTCGGCTTAGAACGAAACAAAAACAAAAAAATCTTTGCACCTGAAGGTGCATTGGAGAGGTGGTGCCCTGTTTGTTCACCTGTGTTGTATTGTGTTGCGTTGTGCCTTCTCAGGAGCAACAATCACTGCAGTGACTGCCGGGAACATTAGCTACGATCTATTGTAAGCCGGACTAATGACCAGGAGCTGGGCCCTATTCCTCGTACCTGGCTTACTGAGTTAGCTGGATAATTGTCAGGATAAGATGACACAGGTCAGGCTTTTCGGTTCTTCGAAGCAAGTTTGGAAAAATCACCATAGCAACACATCCAAATCCCTTAACCTGCTCCAGCGCAGGCTTACTTCAATTCACTGGATAAGCTGGCCGCTCCCTTCCTCATTGATGTAGGAGCAATATTAGTTAGATTAGTTTTATAGGGAGAGAGTTCTTCCAGATCGCCAAGATCCATTCTCACATCATGATGACTTCCTGTACGAGCGCTATCGATTCTGCCGATAAGGAATAATTTATTTACGAGACCTCCCCGAGCCGTACATTGAACACCACACACCCCGCCGAGCATTGGTCGTCTCACATAATGTATGCATAGCCTGGATCACATACTGTATGCATAGACTGGATCACATCCTTGAGCTTTTTTGTGACTGGTACATGTTTGTACTATGTCGGCGATGCAGAGAACATCGGGAAAGCCCCTGCATGGCGTGCTGTTCGTAACATTTATTTAGCGCTTGAAAGCACTCATAATTATATGACAGTGTTATTAGTACACCTTACATATCATTATTGTAGAACATGATTAAGGTGGACTCATTATAAGAATACAGAGAATCACACACAATTTATTTTCACTGCTTCAATACATACATACTGATGTGAATATTCACAACGCTTTGGATGTGAATGCACCATTAGACTTTGCCATGATTATGGACTTAAATTCCTCGTATGCATTCATGATCATCTCCTGCTCGTCAGGGGAGAAATAAGAGGGTCTTTCTCTGATCTTATTTGCCATTGTAGCGTTTGAAGATCATCTGTGTTCGACTCCTCCCCCTTTTGAAGAGAAACGGGCACGCGCAATTATCCAGATGACTGACATCTGGTTCGAATTAACGAGACTGTTTGAGGGCTGATCAGCCTTTGAGCAACCGACATAGCCTGACGTCAATCATCTCGGTAATTTAAGATGGATAATAGGACATTTAATCGACTTTGTTGAACCAGGTACGAGGAATGGGGCCCTGATGTTCATTTAGTAAATGATGGTCCATTTAGAGTCAAACAGACCATAATGCAAGGGATGCTTTAGGGGCATTTTGAGATGTCCGTGTTTTCATCTTATGCCTTTGACCCTTACACCAGGGGTGTCAAACATACGGCCCGCGGCCGGATCCGCTGTCCGGATGTCTGAATTTTTGGTCTTTATGTTTCTAGTTTATTGTAGAAAGACCTTAAAATAGGGTTTATCATCCAAAAACCTTCACCAATGATTTAAACATAGAGAAATATTGTCATTATGTGTGAGTTATTATGCTGTGATTTTACTGGTCCGGCCTACTTGAGATCAAAGTGGCCAGTATGTGGCCCCTTAACTAAAATGAGTTTGACACCCCTGCCTTACACGGTGTGTTTTCAGTTCATTAACGTTTATTGGAGGTTATTAGGTTGTATCCTTCACCCTTGGCCAAAATCCAAGATGGCGATGGCCAAAAAAACATCTGTTAAAAACAGCAGTCCACAAACCAATGGGTGACATCACGATAACTACGTCCACTTCTTATACAGTCTGTGGGAACGACATTAATGACATTACTTATCTTAAACGGCATGAAAACCTGAAGTGGGAGGTGATGTCACATAGCGGCACACAGAGCATTCCCAGCTGCCTGCGTCCCGAACACTCTGTCAACAGCACATCAGCAAAGCCCAGAGCCCACCCCACCAAAAGGCTCCCTCCGGAGGGGTGACACGCATCCACGGCCGTACGGACACCGGGTGGGAGGCCGCGCCATGCTAACGGGGACAACGTGTTCCCGCTCTGTTGAAGTGCTGCTGAGCAGGAGGCTGTGAAGACACTCTGGGGATCAATAAAACACACAGGGGCTAAAATTAGCTGGATGAGTCCTTTTGAGAACGCTTTGACTCGATGCTTCTCAGTCTGCCTCGAGGACCCTTCCTCCGCCATTAACTTAATTTAACTTCATGCAGGTTTCTCTCCTCCGTCCTTCAGTCTGATTAAATGAGGCGCTGCACGCTGGACGTTGTCAGAAGGTTTGTACTGACATTTTTTGGCAGGAACTTCAAAGTTTGCTTTGCTAAATCAGGAAATTAACCCCCACCATATGCAACACTGGGAATTTCACCAGCTCATCCCCCTGTGTGGTGCAGACGCTGAGGTATTCATTGACATTTGTCAGTTGTTTGTCTATCTTTTGTCACAAAGTCCTAGTGGTTATTCTCATGGTGCATTCATATTTATTCTAATTAATCTTACATTTGTTTAGTAGCTGGCGTAAATAACAAAAGTTACGTCACAAAACTACGGTAAAATAAGTAAATATTGACTCAGTTTCACACGGGACACAAACAGCGGTCACCTGGGTGAAAGTCCTGTGTTTGTTTGCCCTCCACTCCCTCCTGTATTACACACACTTCCTACTGTTTATTCCACATCAGCTGCTCTGACCGTTTAATATTTTCGATATCGGACTCCGAGCATTTTTAGGCATAAAGGTTATAACTTTTCCATTTTTGACATCGTTTTTTTACTAAAATTCCTTGGTAATTCCCCAAGGATTTGTTTTATTGTGATTTGCAGATTTCGATTATTTAGGTCATTATCTTTACAAAGAGGGGTCTTCCAACTTTGTAGGTTTTTGTTTAGGCCTTGAACTATGGAGTTGGAAAAATTCGGGGCCGGCTCGAAAAGGGATTTTGGGGAAATCTTGCTCATATCATATCATATAATTTTTTTAATATACATTTCTTTCACAAATAAATTCACAAGAAAATTATATAAAATAACACAAGTATTATCACTCATTTGGGGTTCATACGACTACTTGAACAGACCTCACTAAGGCCTCTAGAAGGGCTTCTGTCGGGTCTCAAAAGGAGTTCAACATTTTATTTATATTTTCTTGCTGAGAGCTAGAAAATGAAATTAATACCACTCTGTTTTTGTTTGTGTACAGATTAAACAAACACAATGCATTAATAAGCTTTTAAAGATGCTGGTGAGGCTAACTGTTTCCCCCTGCTTCTAGCCTTTATGCTAAGCAATCACCTCCTGTCACCAGTTAAAATAATGGTGTCAGGGACACATTCTGGAATAAGACGAGGGGCCAAAACATTTACCAAAAAGTATTTTCCTTTTTTTAGAAACCCTCCTTTTCTTCTTCTCTTCTCCCATCACGTGGACAGTCAACCTGGAGGTCTGCAGCACATTTCCTGTCCATCAATCTTCTCCGACATCGCACTCGTCCATCCTGCAAATCTGACAACTTTATTGTCCATTACACCGACAACATGTGGCACTCCGTCTCTGGCATAACAACACGGCCGGTTAAAAATAGATTTAAAAGTGGGGATGGACAGATTTACAGTGCACGACATAAACAACGTTAGATCCTGACGACCCGGCACAGCACAGACAGGTGTTCGCTCCGATTGTTCGCTCCGATTTTTCAGAAAATACTGCAAATACTGAAATGCCGGCGTCAGCAAATTAAAACAATGCCTTTTCAAATTGTTTCAGTGCCGATTTGTAATCAAATAAAGATCAATTTCACAGCTGAAAATAAATCTGAAACATTGAGGGACGTTTGATCTCTGTATGTTCCCGGCCTCCCCGAGCCAAAGCATGAATAAATAATCCTCACCGTCGCTCCGTGTGTTTCGGCTCACGTGATGACATGCAGGATTCTTTCATCAGAGGAGTGAGCGTGTTATTCTGTGGAAGTCGATGGTTATTTATGATATTTATCTTCATGCTTTCTTTGCGCCCGTCACTCTGAAAAGTTCGTCGCACCGAGGCTAAGATGAAACAATCGGTGTCAGAAACACCGAGCGTAGAACACGCTGCACACGATCGGTATCTGAAGCAATTTTTTGTATCCTTAAAATCTTGTTTTATTGCCAGATAATAGTTTTCTATTCAGAGAGAATGCTGCTTTAACACATGAAGCATAGACTTCTATACAACCAGAGGAGTTGCCCCATATCTATGGACATTATTATTATTGTTGTATTGGAATCTGTTGCAACTATTATGACTCCAAGCCGACCACAGCGGCTGTCCTCCAATAATGAGCAAACCAACCTGGCAACCAGATAGTCACGTAAACACACTTGTAGCGACGCGGTGGCCGTCTCCGGCTCTCCAGTCGCGGCTCAGCGCTGCTGTACTCCGGTCGCCTCACTGCCGACTGTGATCCGTCCAGGCGGTTTGATGACAGCAGGGCGGCTCGTCGCTCTCGGGAGGGGTGTGGCCTCTACACGCTCGGCTGGCCTTTTACGCCGAGTCGCTGGTTATGCTGGTTAGCTGCTACGGCGAGCGTGTTAGCACTTGCTGACCTGAAGTCAGGTGCTCAGCCGCCGTATCGCAGCAGAGGCTTCACGTCTTTTGTGACTTGTCGGCACACGTTTCATCCGAAGAAGTCATCGGTAGATTATGATTTACGAATATCTCATCCGTAACTAGAAGGGCACTCGGGGGCTGTTCCCATTCTTGAAAGATAATTAATTTATCCGGGACGTTTAATGGGTCCTTGCTTGGCTTTGGCTCATAAATATTAGGCTTGTGGTTTCTCCAATAATCCTGCCGACAAGCAGACAAACAAACAAACTGAACCAAAATAACTTCTTATGCTCTAATCAGCGGCATAACCGGATAAATACGTGTCACGCCAGTGTTGTAGACCTGCTGTATAACTGACCACCAGGACTATTTTTCTAGTTATTTACTGCAACAAAAGTGTAAAGAAGTTGCTTTATGGAACGCTTTGAGTAAAGAAAAGGTTTTTTATGCCTGCAAACAGACATCCGTGCACGCAAACCTTTGTACACACACTGACAGATCTGACACACTGTACAAATTTTTCCCAGAGAGCTCCCCTCTGACGCCGGCCTGAAATAGCTCCCTCTCTTCGCCGTGTGAAGTGTTCGGGCTCTCACAGCTGATCGTGTGGCCCGGAGAGAAAACGGCATGAGCTTGAGGGACGAGACGAGAGCGACGGCGTGGGCGGAAACTTCTCTTAAAGGAAAGATCCACCCACCAATCCTCTCGGATGTTATTGAGTGCTGAAGCTCTCTCTCTCTCTTTCTGTCTCTCTCTCTCTGTCAGCCGTACGTGGATAAAGCTCAGTCGGTGTTGCTCTGGAGACATTTCGGTCTAATAAGCATCGAAAGCAGCAGTTGAGGCCTGAAAATATATTTTTTTTCCACGTGTTTTTGCTTTGAACATCATGAGAAGAAGATGAATATTGGTCCAACAAATGCTGCAAAGCTGCCAGTTTAAGTTTGTTGACTTTGTTCTCAGATTTTAAGAATCAGACTCCAAAACCAAGTTCAAATTTGTTATCAAATTCAAAATGTTCCGCCATCAGATAGCTGTGAAGGCGCCGAACACCTGCTCAACAGGTTGAATGTGATTGGCCGGAAAAACACAGCAACCAAAGAACATCAACCGTTTCATGAGCAGTGAAATAATTTATCTTTAAGAGAGAACACCTACGTAGGTACGTTTTTAAGTTGTTGTAACTCCACAGTACATTATCCAATCTGAATTGGGTTCAGGCCTGAACACAATTCCATGCAAAAATATTCACAGTCATAGCGCCACCTATTGGCAACAGGAAGTCAGTGTTATGTGACAAACAGCATCCAATTTACATGACATTTACATGATATTGTCTATGGTTGATACAGAGCAGTATAAAGCATGTTGAGGTATGCTGTCTAGCGCCACACAGTGGATACAGGAAGTGGTGCACTATTTGCAAAGCATCATTTCCAGCGTCACTCGATGTAGGAAAAAAACGTCTAACTCGTGGCCGATTTGTCCGAAAGTCGCAGACATTCTCGACCCCATGAGCTGGCGCCCCGCCAGAGTCCCACCAGTGCCCTCAACGTGCACAAAGGCTCGAGGGCCCGTACATCGCTGCTTGCAGCTTTAATTTCATATTATGTTTTCAGTGATAATAAATTGAACTATTATCTTAGGTTAATTTAGCTGCGGGTGTGTGTGTGTGTGTGTGTGTGTGTGTGTGTGTGTGTGTTTGTATATTCGGCATTTTGTGAACTACGGTAGCGCTGCATGCATCTCTTATGGGCGTGAACCCAGAGCAGCATCATAACTCACTTCACCAGCTACGGTTAGCAGGATTAGCATTGTTGCTAAAGCGTGAGAACGTCTCACCGGTCTGTATGTGTGTGCGTGTACACACACACACACACACACACACACACACACACACACACACACACACACACACACACACACACAGAGAGCCTTTCATCTTCCTGTTCTCACGCCTGTCATGACTTCCTGTTCACGCCCTGCTGGCCACACCCTTTGCTCGCTGTTACTGCTGCCTACACGTCCGTCCCTTTAATCCCACCGGCCCCTTTAATTGGCCGGTGTCGTACAGATATTGTCTTCCTCTGTGTGTGTGTGTGTGTGTGTGTGTGTGTGTGTGTGTGTGTGTGTGTGTGTGTGTGTGTGTGTGTGTGGTGTCATGTATTGTGAAAGGCATTGCAAACATACTGTGAGTGAAGTGCAGGAGTTGATTTACAGCATCATGCTTGATGTTTGATTTATTATGCATTATATAACCCTGCAGCTTGACTTGAAATCACTTTGATTGGATCACTAAAACAGAAAAATTACTTTAAATATACAAATATGTCGAAATATGGAAACCAAAATATTGCTTGGCCCATGCAAATACCCCCATATCTAAGACTTGGACCGCCCCAAAAGAGGTAAAGTCAACAGGCTAAGGGGAGGTTGAAACTTTTAGAAATCCTCCTTAATTTAATCATAAATATCACAGGACATCTCCCATATTAATACATCAGAATCTCGTACTAAGATTTGAGACACCCCTAAAGTGGACCGTACCATTTCCTAGCCTCTTAGCTCTTAGATTTCTTAGCTCTCTGCTAGCGTAGGTAGCTAGCTGCTATATAGATACTTTAAAGTTTTATGACAAATAAATCGTCGTTGACTTCTTGTTACTTCTCGTACTTTTAGCTATAATACATTTATTTATCCGCTATAATCACGAAGTTAAGATTTTAGACACTGTTTCATGTTCATTGGCCCAATTACAGTATTACTGTGTTGAATTTATTGCCAATGTGCTGTATTTTAAAGTCTTCTTGTAATTTAATATTCATATATTGTGGTATTTCTACTTCTACTTGAAGCTAAAGAGGAACTTTCGTTTTGTGTGGATTTGGCGCCCCCTGTGGACAAACGTGGAAGTGTTTCCGAAGGTGATGGTCGTGGTTTACTTAGTTCACTTCGAGGCATCTTAAATTGATCCTTCAGGCCTTTATAAGTGAATATTTATAACCAAACGTTTTTAACAAAAAGTGCCATTAGACATTCATGACATTTTTCTTCTACTGCAACACTAATAATATCCCATAATCCTGCACTTCAAAGACCTTCATCTGCTGCTCTCATCATATTTTTCTCCCTGTGAGAAACTGACTGACTCATTGTTGTGAAGGTGAGAGATGACGATGCAGCGACCGCATGACTTCCCATGAGCGCTTCAGCAAGGCTGGTCTTTTATTGCCCCTTCTGCATGACCCCGGCTGGAGAGGGCCCGGGCTATCATTAGCGGGGCCCCGGCCCCTCCCCCCCACTCAGCCAGCTGGTGCTGCGCTCCCTCATTAGCTCCAGTCCACCTCGCCTCCACTCTACCTGCTGTTGCTAACCTCCTCTTATCGCAAACACCACGTAAGCTGCTCTCTTTAACCTCCCCCGCTAACTTAATCTGTCTAATGTGTGTGTAAATAAGGCTTGCGTGGTCCAGATAGCTTTTGTTTTACCATCAAACAAGCCCCGGCCATGGGAACCTGCTCATTAATCACCATGTGATTCATGGTTATGGCTCTGGGTCTCGTCTCGCCACTAGTCTGTCATTAAGACTTTCCCAGACTTCCCATCCCGGCCTCTCCCAGCTCCCAGCTCACCCACTAACATCACTGAATCTTCACACGTAGCCTTCGCCACCTCCTCTTCCACCAGGACGTGCACACTCGCTCCAGTGCACGTTGCAAATCACGGCCATTGTTCTAGGTTAAAGGATTGGGTCATGCAATATTAGCAACTCTGGGCCCAGGTTGAATAGAGCAAAGCAATGAAACGCTTCAAAATACAAAAAGAAAAGGGGGAAACTGGTGTAACTTTTTAAAGATTATAATAAATAATCTAATGATCTACAGGTTTACCTGCAGTTGTGTGGAGCCACTAACATGACTGGATTGTATTCAAATGGAATCAGGATACTCAACAACACAAAAAAAGTCCTTATTTTTCCTGATCTTTTTTTTCTTGTTAAATATACTGGAATGTTTCATTATTAGAAATGAGCAATCTCTCAACTGTTTTGACACCAAATCGTATTAAATCTGCCGACTGGAGAGGTCCAGCTGACTGAAACATGAGGAGACAACATCAGACATTCGGCCGGCTGCACACGAGAGGATTTCAGATGGTTTAACACGTGAAGAGACACTTTTAAACACGTGAAGAGACACTTTTAAACAGAGTCTTTATTCCCATTTTTGTGTTGTTTCTTCCTGCTGCAGGGGAGCTTCAGTTTGAGGTTGAGGAACAGCTACAAACTGGACTGGGATCAGCCAAAGAGCCCCGTCAAGATTCAATTGCAATGTTGATTGGTTTCCCCAGAAAGAATAACTCCTTAGAAACAGACCATCTTCTCTCTGACGGTCTTGTTTACTGATGGAGGTCTATAGAGGACCAGGGCCCTATTCTTCATGGCTGGTTTACTGACTTAGCTGGATAATTTTCAGGATAAGATGACGTAGGTCAGGCCTTTTGGTTCTTCGAAGCAAGTTTAGAAACATCACCATAGCAACACATCGAAATCCCTTAACCTGCTCCCAGGCAGGCTAACTGAAATTCACTGGATAAGTTGGCCACTCCCACCGGACAAAAAAAGCAGCTCCCTTCCTCATTGATGAAGGATCTGGAAGAACTCTCTCCCTATAAAACTAATATAACTAATGTCGCTCCTTCATCAATGAGGAAGGGAGCTGCCTTTTTTGTCCGGTGGGAGTGGCCAACTTATCCAGTGAATTTCACTAAGCCTGCACTGGAGCAGGTTAAGGGATTTCGATGTGTTGCTATGGTGATTTATCCAAACTTGCTTCGTGGAACTGAAAAGCCTGACCTACGTCATCTTATCCTGAAAATTATCCAGCTAACTCAGTAAACCAGGTACGAGGAATAGGGCCCTGGACTAGACTCAAACTAGTTCAGGACCAGGTAAAGGTTCCTCACACTCACTGTCATTAAAGGACAGGAATGTCTTTCAGCATAAGTCAGGACTTGAAGGCACACACCTACAGAAGTCTAATTTGAGGACGCAAAAGGAGTCACGTGACCAGAGCGCATGCTGTCACACACGTGACTGTTTGTATCCCGCTGCGGGGACACGTTCTCTGGGTTCTGCAGAACCGAGAGAACATTCCACGAACCGTGTAATGTCTTTAAATACGAGTTGCATGTTTATTACGACTTGAATTTCTGCTCATTCAATAGTTGTGTGTGTGTGTGTGTGTGTGTGTGTGTGTGTGTGTGTGTGTGTGTGTGTGTGTGTGTGTGTGTGTGTGTGTGTGTGTGTGTGTGTGTGGTTGTATACTGTATGTCTGCCAGTGCTTGGTATTTTTTATTTTTTTTTGCGTGGGTGTTGCTCCAGCTGCCCCAGACTGTAACTTACTCTCCACACACACACACACACACACACACACACACACACACACACACACACACACACACACACACACACACACACACACACACCCTACTTGACCCCCTCAGCCCAAACAGTTGCTCACGTCACTTCACTGAAGGCGAGAGCAGCCAGACTGTAAAAGCTCTGCACGATAATCACATGATGGTAGCGAATAGGTCCTGGTCTCAGGTCTCTGGACGTCTCACTTTGTGTGTGTGTGTGTGTGTGTGTGTGTGTGTGTGTGTGTGTGTGTGTGTGTGTGTGTGTGTGTGTGTGTGTGTGTGTGTGTGTGTGTGTGTGTGTGTGCGTGTGTGGCAGTTTTTAATACTTGCTGTCATTGTTATGTTGTAACCGTTGTTTTAATGTTCATGTCCTGCAAGAAAATGTCATTGTGATCACGTTTGTTGAATAAAAATATGAAACCACAACAACAAATAGATATGAGAAACACACCATTATATGTGCCGTATAAGTTGAAATAGTTCAACTTAAATTGGACGCTCAGGAAACCACTGGAAGTGTGTACACACACACACACACTGTTATGCACACACAACAGGGGACACGGGGGACAATACACACCTGTACACACACACACACTAGGAGATACACTGACGCAAGAATGCACAGCCACACATGAAGAGTGATGTTGTGAATTTATGCGCTCTTACACACACACACACACACACACACACACACACACACACACACACACACACACACACACACACACACACACACACACACACACACACACACACACACACACACACTCGGGGTGTGAAACTCTGGTTCCAGCAGGTTCCTCTATTTTTAGCCACCTCATTAAACTGGTGCTAATGGTTCTGAGCCGTGTAAATGGTCTGATAAGCTAATTATTGGAGAAAAAGCATTTCCCCCACCCCGCTCCGTTAAAGCCCAGGTGATTGACAGCAGAGGTTTCTCGTGTTTTTACGATCACGGGAGAGAAATACCCCCCCGTCCACCGAAAGTGGAAACATTTCCACAGCGAGCATGAGAGGCGGGGCTTAGCTGATCTCAAGCGTTGAGAGTTTGACTCGCTGATACCGTTTGACTGGGACGAGGATTAGTCTGAAAGGTTCATGCTCGACAGATGCTTTCCTCCTTACTCTTGTTCCTAATTTCAGTCGTTCCTTCCAGCTTTTCTTTCATTCAGTCTCTTTTCTTTTCTTTTTTTCATTCAGCCAGAAGTGAGATTGAGTAACAAAATGTATTGACTCAACGTTTATACTCAGAGTACAGGATCCCGCCCCCTGCTGGTACGCAGAGTTATTTCCTCTCACGCAGAACGTACGTGCCAGTTGGTCATTGAATGTGCACTCTGCGTTGTGTTCAAGTGTAACTTTTTTTGTCCGTCTCTGCACGTATTGGTTTGTGCACCGTGGTTTTGAAGCCTCAAGTTCAACATCTTGTTTTTTTTTGCAACCAGTGAATAGGATGTGACCATATTAGGACTGAGGAGGAGTGACGTAGAGACACCGTATACATCTCTGGTGTTTTGACCTGTCAATCACCTCGTAGCCCCGCCCTTAAGCATCCCCTGCTTTATGGTCTGTTTGAATCTAAATGTCTATAATTTACTAAATGAACATCATGATGTATTAAAGAAGACTTGAAACTAGAGATTGAGACATGAACTCATGTGTACAATGAGTCGCCCCCTGGTGATCGCTGCACACGATCGGTATGTGAAGCAATTTTTTGTATCCTTAAAATCTTGTTTTATTGCCAGATAATAGTTTTCTATTCAGAGAGAATGCTGCTTTAACACATGAAGCATAGACTTCTATACAAACAGAGGAGTCGCCCCCTGATGGTCAGGAGAGAGAATGCAGCTGTAATACATGAAGCATAGACTTCTATACAACCACATACATGTGAACCAAAAATTGTGTGCCAATCCATCTCATAGATATTTCCCGTGTCAAGTGAATGTGTCGATGTTTCTGGAAAATATTCAAATATAAACATTGGGAAAGGCCTTGTGTCCGGAGACAAAAATGTAAAACTTTAATATGGCGAGTAACAACACATTTAACATCATCCTCATGACGGCAGGTCGGTGCTCAATGGGCTGCAGGCAGTAGCCAGAGGACGAGCCCGGCCACGCCAGCTGACCCTGCTGCACATCTAAAGATCCAGGTTTACCTATATAACTGTCGGTGGATCGTCATGTGGATTTAAGGAGGCAGTAAGAAGCCGACCCTAAATCATGTTCGCGTGTTTGGTGTTTACGCGGATGCTTCGGTGATAACAAGTCTTCATTTTCCATCAGTCTTCACACACACACACACACACACACACACACACACACACACACACACACACACACACACACACACACACAAAGAGATAATGAAAGATAAGGAATTAGGAGAGGAAGAAGGATGTAAGTAGAGAAGAAACAAGGAAAACAGAACAAGGAAGAAAGTAGAAATGTATAAAAACGTGTTGTTCGTAGTTTTTTTCTAGTTTTCTTCAAGTTGTGTGAACAGTATCTGAACCCCGACCCCTTCAGCTCGTGGGTGTCGGCGGGCATCAGGACTGTGTTCCGGAGCCTCAAACATGAGCTGCCCGGCCGGTCCCAGGGTTGCCGGTCTGGATGGATTTCTGGTCCCTGAACAGTCCCCCTGTTCCTGATACGCTGGGTAAATCCGGGCTTTAGGCCCCGGCCCCATAAACAACGGGCTTCAGAGGTGTGTCGCACAGCTGAAGTGGCCCCCGGGCCGTCTGGGCTTACCGACTGGCACTGCCGGCACAGCCAGCATCCAGCCTCCTGTTCCGCCTGCAGCCGCCTGCAGCCGCCTGCTCGGGTTACACGGGCGGCAAAGAAACGATCAACCAAGGATTTCAACAAAAACATCTTAATTTTGTCTCTCTGTTGTTGTTTTGAGTGTAGTCGTTTTGCTTCTGTGTAGTTGTTTTGTGTCTCTTTGTAGTTATTGTGTGTCTTGTTTTGTTGTTTTTGTTGTTTTGCCCCTCTTCTTAGTTGTTGAGGTTCACTCTGTGGTCTCTTTGTAGTTGTTTTGGTCTATTTACAATGTTTTTGTGTCTCTTTTTGTCTCTTCCTGGCTGCTACGTGACTCTTTGAGTGACATTTTGTAGGTGAAGCCCAGGGTGGAGGTGTCTGAGACTTTGGGCCCCTGTGCCTGTGCTCGGTAGACCCGTTCAGTAATCATCCATGACAGTAAGCAGTCATAATAACAATCATTTAAAAGTGCTCCTGCTGTGATTAAATGCTTTAATAAGCTGCTACGAGTGTTTAACCCAAAGTCCGTCCTCCTAAACAATTTGTTTTTAAACGGGTCATTGAAGGCATCGTGAGCGATGGCCGTCGCCAGCAGCCGGCTGGCTCCGCTCCCGTGACGCAGCTGGACATTTGGACGCTGGTTAAACCTCCCAGACGTGTGTTTTCGGTCACCCTTCTCTCCGTCTGCACCTGCGGGACGCCGATAATCACAACCTCTGGTGAAGGAGCATAAACAGACATTAAGCCGGCGTGCACTTAAAAGGACGCAGGTTTGCCCCCCGTGCAGGTTTCCCCCGTAATTAAAGAGATCAGCTCGCCACGGTGGAAGTTCACCAGGCTAGAAGCTGCTTCAAGTTGCTGTCTGTAGCGCCCCCTGGTGGAAAAGCACCTCATTTAAATCTCATGGAAGCTCTGATTAAAAAAATACAAATAAACTTTATTTTCCTGATGATTTTTTTGTTTTTGCAGATTCTCATGAGAGCGTTTCAGGGACTGTGTCTCCACACTTTGTTAGAAAGCTGAAGCAGGATGAGGGGGCAGCACCTGGCTGTTTAGTGCGGCCTCACACGGAGGTCAGAGGTCAGGAGGTCGGCAGCCCTTTTGACTGAGTTGTCAGGCGGCAGACAGCCAGCCTCACCTCTCAGTTCACCTCTCGTTGCTCCCAGCTGATTTACAAAGTGTAAAGTGGGCGAAACCGCCGGCGTCTGGAGGGCTGAAGGGAGACGGCAGAGCAGCGACAGCGGAGCAGCGACAGCGGAACAGCGACAGCACGTCACTGACATCGGCGAATATTCTGCTCCGTGCATTCCACTGTTTTGATTGCTCTTTTGCGCTTCATTTTATTTATTTGTTCCTCTATTTCATGCAACAGATGTGCTGTAAACGGGGCGATAAGAGGATTTTATATCCAGGTTAAAACAACGAAAACAGACAAATTCAGTATGTACAGTATATTGTGTGTGAGTATGTACGCGCACACGTATGTGACCAGTGCATCGTGTTTCAGATGCCGTTGCCATCTATTTATACCCTGAAACGTCAGGCAGTAACACTCAGAGGCGTCTGCCGTTGTTTCCCATCAGACTGTTATTTATTTGCATCTGATAACAGGATGAAATCAGGTGAGTTCTGTAAATAGGAAATATGTTGAATAATGTTGTAAAGCCCTTTGTGATATTGGGCTGTATGAATAAAATGTAATTGAACAAACTAATCGACCCACAACTTCCTGTATCAGAGATCACCTGGTGGGTCAGCGGCCCTGTTTGATCCCCCCTGTGCTCTGTGTGTCGCCCTGATTGAAGATGTGTGTGCGTCTCCTCTGAGCTTCAGACCCGGTTGTGTGGCCCCCGAGTGCCGACCTGAGGGCCCCAGTTTGTTTAGCTGCTGTTCAAGTGCTCTTAAATAGAGATGTCTGCTGCGGTGCATGTGTGTGTGTGTGTGTGGTAGGGGGGGTGATGAATGGCTTGTCTCCCTCCCCTCCTCCTCTCTCCCTCAATTCACCCATTTGCAGCTGATCACCTGCTCTTTGGTCACAGGGAGGGGGGTCTGTGTGTGTGTGTGTGTGTGTGTGTGTGTGTGTGTGTGTGTGTGTGTGTGTGTGTGTGTGTGTGTGTGTGTGTGTGTGTGTGTGAGAGACAAGAGGACACACTTCTTCAGTCCAACACAGTGACGCAGGTCAACCCCACGTTGGGGGTCGATCAGCATCAGTTGACCCTCCTCTAGACCAGGTGTGTGTGTGCGTGCGTGCGTGCGTGCGTGCGTGCGTGCGTGCGTGCATGTGTGCGCGCGCGCGCGCGCGTGCATATGTGCGTGCGTGTGCGTTACGGTGACAGTTCACATTCATGCATGTTGTCATGTTTCTTTTCGGGGCTGCAGGAACGACAGCTGTCTGGAATCAAAGAGGAACGTAAAAACACTAACTGATCAAATGAAGTGTCTTTTACTCAATGTTTTTATTAACAAATAACAATAACAATACATGTAACATGAGAGGTGTTGCTTAGTGACAAACCCATGAAACTGTTGAGCATGATAATCTTGACAGAGAAAAACCGTTCTGATGTATTAATGCTAAAAAACAAACTTCTTCATGGAGTGAAGTTACAGCAGAAGAAAGATGCGAGCAGGAAGTCGTCGTCCATGTTTCCTGTCTCCAGCTGCAGGGTCTGTCTCTGAATGACATCACCACAGACGCTCCTGCTTTGTGGAGGATTTGTTTATACATTATACATTTCCCAGATCATAGGCAAGAAGATCACCATTACGCCGTAGATCACCGGAGTGGATGTCAGTGTTTCAAGTGGGCTTTTCCCTCTAAGCCTCTCCAGGCTCTCCTTCAGAGAACAGCTCTGTGATCCAGAGCTTTGTTTGTGCTCGTCTTCCCGACTCCAGCAGCTTCTTTGTTGTTCTGGGGCTTCACAAGAAGTCAAGTCTCCTCACAGAGACCTAAAATATAAATGTGGATACGCAGAACCAAACCAACGGCCCTCCATTCTGCTCGTTGTCAGACCTTTTGTCGTTCTTCAGCCCCACAAGAGCATCCGTCTCCTCAGACGTCGCTGGGTTTGAGAAACCCTCCACCGGTGGAGTAGAGTAGACCATGGTTCTCAACTGGTCTGGCTCCGGGACCCACCATCACCCCTGAATGACAATCTGCGACCCAAATTGAGGAACATTCTCAACTTCTCAAATGTATTTAATGAAAAGATGGTGCAGTTTGAACCTGAGATAGTACAGGATATGTATGCCAACACACCAACATGTTT
Organism: Myoxocephalus aenaeus; assembly: GCA_038501785.1. Lineage (NCBI taxonomy): Eukaryota > Metazoa > Chordata > Actinopteri > Perciformes > Cottidae > Myoxocephalus > Myoxocephalus aenaeus. The sequence continues at coordinate 804,467 of JBAMJR010000323.1, read as the reverse complement.
AATGATAAACCAAAACGTCCAGCTGGTGGCGATGCTAGAGAGGGAACTATTCCCTTTTACACTCAACTAGCTGCATTTTAATTAAAAAACAAAAAGTGCATTTTCAGGACACGAGGTATTACAACATACATAACAATTCAGAATCTTCAGCCATTTTTAAACAAACTCAACAGCTTTCATGCACAAACAAAAAAGTCCAACAACTAAGAAGTAGTTTCAAAAAGACTCAAATTACCTAACTTTAACTGAGAATACACACTCACTGAATCTATGACAAACACTTTACTATGTAACACACTGTGATTTAAAGGAGGGCTCCATCAAGCTCTTGGAGGTCTGGAGAGAACCTCGTAAAGTGTTCCCCGGTGTTCGATTCCACGCGGTTCGATTCCTGGTAGTCGGCCTCCAGCTTAGTACTGGACCCCGCTCCAAAAGGAGAGTTGGCCGAGTCGTGGTCTAGAAAGTGGAGCCAGGTTTCTAGTCGCTCTGCTGTTAACCCCATCCGCCCAAGTTTTTTTTCTCCAGATTTTTCGATAATGAGCAAGTGAGTTTTAAAATACTCAAACGCTTCTAGATCATCAACCACAGGTCCGATTTAATAAATTTAAACGGCTAAAATACTGTAAACCCTTGTGAGAAGAGAAACGATGGACTAGATTTTAAAAATTAGATCGTTATATTTTTATAATTACGTAATTAGGTAAGCTCCTCAACATGACTGAGCGATTATAACGTTTCACTATTTAACTAATTTAGTACCCCTGACAGAACTTTGAGCGGATTTCGCTCAAAGTACCACATCTGTAACCGTAGAGACTGTACAAATCTTCCAGTAGTAGGACTTTACTGTTTGTAAACTATTGACGTCGCGAGCTGCGAGAAAGCAACGGCTGTTTTTTCTCGAATTTTTATTCGCGTCTCGAGGTCCTGCGGTCTCATTGTCCCTCAAACGCATCTGAAAGCACGTCAGATGACACACGCAGAAGGAGACGGTCATGGTGCGACCAAGATTTAGGTAAAAATTGCTAATTTCTTTATTTCTGAACCGAAAAACATGATTCTTGGACTGGAAAGGCTTGAAAAAATTTTATTGCTTGTGTTTATTGTGATTATTGCAGATTTGGATGCTTTAGGTCTTAATCTTTCTAAAGAGGTGCAGTATTACTCTGGGGCATGATGGGAACCCAGCCAGCATGTCCATGTGGGGCCCATAAGGTTTACATTTGGGCTGCAGATAAGGGTCCCAAGTGGGTTTGTCCGCAGTTTCCACGGTGGCCTCACCTGTGTTTGCCCATACGGGTTTATTCACCGAAACCCATAATGTAGCCAATTTGGGTCCCACTTAAAGCCCAGTCAGATCCCTCTTAAAGTCGGTGAATAAACCGGTGTATAAACCCAGTATGGGCAAACACAGGTGAGGCCACCGTGGAAACTGCGGACAAACCCACTTGGGACCCTTATCTGCAGCCCAAATTTAAACCTTATGGGCCCCACATGGACATGCTGGCTGGGAAGGCACCAAAAATACAATTAAAAAAACTCGGGGAGCGACCGAGGACTCATTTTTTTATCAGACTCTTGACTTTTGATCATATTTATGCAGAAAATAAATAATAAATAATTATTTTTATTTATTTTTATTTTTAAAGGCAAGGAGTTGCTGATTCTTTAGAGATCAAGGACAATAGGGGCTGGTATATAAAGGTCATATGAGCTATAGAACACCTGTAGAAGCCCTAGGGTATCCCTATAGGGGGACCCTCGAGCTGATGAGGTTTTAAGGATCAGCTGCTCGTGAGGAGGAGGACTAGAACTAGAGGCCCTGGTCTCTGTGTCGTCGACAACGTTTCAGGTCAACATACTGTCTCCCTGGTGACTTTTGTTTTTTTTCGTGTCGGCGGTCCAGGTCAAAGGGTTTTGAAGCCACTGGTCAACTCTGAAAGAACATCTGTAATGTAAACAATGTAGCAAACGTGATGTTTCACTAGCTTCTTTTGTTGCCTCAAAACACCAGCTGGTGTTGTTGCATTTTGTTCAATTTACATCAGTCGCACGTTTTAAAACTGCAACATCAATCTGAGAGGAAATAGCATGCCGTCAAAACTTAATTCAGAATATGGTTTGATTGTATGGGAATAAAGTTCTTTGGAACGTCGTCCGACCTCGTGTCCTGTGGAGACTGAATTTACCTTTTGGTTTTCCTCCTGTCGTTTCTGCATTTCTTTTCTTTTTGTGTGTATTTGTGAGCCTGGTCGTTGTGCATGAAGTCACACGATGTGATTGGCTGCTCAGTCCACAGCAGTTGGAAGCTGTGGGAGGAGGTCGGTAGAGAAGGCGGTTTTTGGAGCGGAGCGTGTTCTGCCGGCTCACTGTCGGTTAGTGATATGTGAAACACACTCTTTCCATGATTGTTTCTTCTCTCTTTCTTACTTTTACTTAAACCCGCAGAACCTGATCTTGTTTTTGGCCTCCTGGGTGCAGAAATAAGCTCTGAACAGCCCTGCAACAGAACATGGTTCTAAGAACCCCCTGTATTGTGTCCGAGAACTCAGGGAAAAAGCCTTCTTTTTTTTTAGCTTCAGAAAAAACCCTTGAAGATATACAGTTCCTTTGAGGGAGTCCCCAGAACGGACATTGATGACGTGAACTCATCAGCTCATTGTTTCCACATCCAGCCGTTACAGAGTAACACTATCATTCATCAGCGCCCTATTTCTCGTACGTGGTTCAACAAAGTCGAGAAAATGTCCTATTATCCAGCTGAAATTAGCGAGATAATTGGCATCAGGCTAACTCGGTTTCTCTACGCCTGATCCGTGCTGAAACGGTCTCGTTAATTCTAACCAGACGTCAGTCATCTGGATAAATGTGCGCCCGTTCCTCTTCAGAAGGGGGAGGAGTTGAACACAGATTCGATGATCTTCAAACGCTACAATGACAAACAAACTCATCTCCTGGAAGAACTCTCTCCCTAAACGCTAATCTAACTAATATCGCTCCTTGATCAATAGGATCTCTGAGGAAGGGAGCTGACATTTTTGTCCGGTGGGAGTGGCCAGCTTATCCAGTGAATTGCAGTTAGCCTGTGGTGGAGCAGGTTCACATTTTTGGATGTGTTGCTATGGTGATTTTTCTAAACTTGTTTCGAGGAACCAAAAAGCCTGACCTACGTCATCTTATCCTGAAAATTATCCAGCTAACTCTATAAGCCAGGTACGAAGAATAGGGCCCTGGAGTCATGTTCTGGTCCAATATTCTCTCTCTTTGTGCTATGTTTTTGGTTTCCACCTCGTCCCCGAGGGAAATAGCGGTCTATTCATCTGCTGAACGCTCCGCTTTGTTCACCAGCTGGTTTCAGACCAGTGGGCTCTGGTCTCAGACCAGCTAGAGCCCACTGGTTAGAGACTCCAAGCTTGTTACCACTTCTCTTCACACGTCCACGGTGCCGCCACCAACTGCTGCACCAGTGCTGAACACTGAGATGCCCGCGCGTTTAAAGGACCTTGAATGCGGCATCAGGCGTCGCCCGAGTCTCGTGTTTCTGGGTCTCTCTCTTAAACACACTCACGGCGAGCGTCGGGATTATCTGGTGATCTGCTGGGTGGCTTTGTGCTGTACAGGAAGTGTGTCCTCCTGTATCCTGGGGGCTAGAAAAAACACACAAAGGAGAGAAAACAACACCGGCAGCGCTGGAAATCCTGCCATCGCTGACAGGTGGGGTGACAATGGCTGTCCTCCCTCCTCCCTGTCTCATCCATCTTGCCTCTCACTTCTCCTCCTTATCTCTCCATCACACTCTCGAACGCCTTTATTTTCATCGCTCCGCAAGTTCTTTCTCTCCTTCTCCATTTCTCTCACTTTCTTCTTTCTATCACCTCCTCCTGTTTCTCTCCTCGTCTCTCTTTTTTCTTGAGAGAAATGTTTCTACAAGAGGTCCAATGTGTGTTATCAATGTATCAATCGACTCTTATTTATATCTCATTTATATCTTATTTATATCTCATTTATATCTTATGTATATCTAATTTGTATCGCACCCTTCAAACTAATCCAATGCAATTCAATTCAAGACGAAAACAAGAGGGAAATGGAACAAAGATTAAGAGACAAATGGACACCAAATTAAGTTAGTAAAAAAGCTTTTTAATTAATCAATAAAACATAAAAATTTAAATAAGTGAAATACAACTCTGAACCTTTAGTTTGTGTTCATAAGTAGAACACGTTTTCCTTTCTCCACCTCTCTTTCTTGACCTCCGCCTCCTCTCGACTCCTACATTTCTATTTTCTGCTCTCGTTTCTTTTTCTCCTCCTCTTTCATCATGTTATTCTTCCTCCTCTCTTGTTTCTTTTCCACCTCCACTTCAATTCGTCTTTCATCCAGCTGCCCTCGTTTTCTCCTCCCTCTCGCTTTCCCTCCTTTTATCACATCCATCATATACTCGCATGTCACCTCCTCCTTCTCTAATCTCCTTTTCTCCCCTCCTATCCGTGTCCCATCCCTCCTTCCTCTCCTCCTCATCCTCCTCTCCGTTACAGTGTCTCTGTTGCTCTGCTTTGTCTCCGTCGTTGCGTAATGGCCTCCGTCGGGTTGATTGACAGTGGGAAGAAGAGAGAGAGAGAGTTTATTTTGATCCCTCGCCGGTCTCATCTGACGAGACGTGCGATTATCTCCTCAGAGGAGGAGGTGAGCGGAAGGAACTGGCTTGAAGTGACAACGGAGAAGACGTGTGAGTGTTTGTGTTCACACGTAATGTGTGTAATCGTTTCAGGGTTGTGTGCAAACAATCTCTCACAGCAACGGCCTTCATGTCCCGCAGCACGACGAGGTGTAAACACCAAGCCCGGTTCTGAGGAACAGCAGCTGGGAACATGTGATCGCTCTCTGCAGACTTTAAGTGACACAAAGCTCATCGTTTTCACAAGTTTTCATTATTTTGCGATCAGATTATAACAGATTTTCAGATTATCCAGGTTTCCATCCAAATCTATTGCTAAAATTGAACAGAAATTCGAGAAAATTGGGAAAAAGAAGAATGCTCTTCTCCATCCATAGAATTGTTAATGTGATTATTGGGAAGTGGTTCAGTAGGCGGCACTGATTCTGTAGCCAGAGAACCCTTTGACCTGCAAAGGTCAAAGGGTTGTAATGAGATAAATGTCATCAAAGCAATTAACATAACCCAATTAAAAGAGCGCCAGTCGGACCTCAAATGGTGAAAAACAGTTTGTTTCATGAAATGGCAAGGGGAAAGTTACACCAGGAGACGTTGAATTCATGTGCACACATGCACGTCATTTATTTGCTAAATCTCTTTTTATTTCACTTTCTCTCATTTTTGCTTTTTTCAAACTTTTCAACCTCGGTCAAGCATAAAAACTCAAATCTGGCGCATCTTGAGAATGAAATCGATGTGAAAGCAGCTCATGTCTTTGTATATTCTTCTCTTCGTATCATGAACCTCACGCTCGTGAGAAAGCTCAGTTTTTATGACGGAGCGTGTCTTTCATTCAGCTCGCTCCTCCAACCGCCGCTCAGAGTCTCCACTTTAGAGGACGTTTAATTAAAAGGTGTTTTCTGCTCAGTCGGCCTCTCTTGATGCAAATCATAACGTCTGCCTTTTGAGACACAAAGCCAGAAGTGGCGCGACAACTTCATGTCTGGAGAACACTAACTCGCAAACTAAAAACACATATTTTTCGACTACACCTTGAATAAGGAAAGTAGCACCGTAGTAGCAGTTTAGTAGCACTTAAATGGCACTTACTGATAGCAATTTGTAGTTTAACTTTATTGAAGAAATTGTACTTTCTTGATTCTTGTTGTTCTGAGTTTGTACTCATGATTGAATGCACCTATTGTAAGTCGCTTTGGATGAAAGCGTCAGCTAAATGAAATGTAATGTAATGTAATGGAGGCGCTCAGGGCTCAATGTTTGGACAAACAAAGCCAGCAGCGGTTTCTCCTCCTGACCTTAACCGAGTCATTTTAATTTCCTAAAGTAATCCGTTAACCGTGAGCTGGCGGGTCGTAAACATATCACCATCTGAGTCATGTTGTGCTTCACCTCCGACAGCAGTGTGTTTGTCCTCTCTGGGCTCCCGTAGACGGCAGCGACAGGCCCCTCACTAGCACGACAGAGCCTCTTTGTGTGTGTGTGTGTGTGTGTGTGTGTGTGTGTGTGTGTGTGTGTGTGTGTGTGTGTGTGTGTGTGTGTGTGTGAGGAAGTCCAACAGGTGACACTGAACCACCGGGACGGACAACGTGTGAGGACGAGCGGGTGAAAATGTAGCGTGTCTGTGACTAAAAGTGTGTGTAATGCCTGCATGTATTTGCTCTGTGTGTGTGTGTGTGTGTGTGTGTGTGTGTGTGTGTGTGTGTGTGTGTGTGTGTGTGTGTGTGTGTGTGTGTGTGTGTGTGTGTGTGTGTGTGTGTGTGTGCGTTTCTAAATGTCTGCATGCATGTTCCAGGAAAAGCATTCAACGCATGTGTGTGTTTTTAGTCTGACTGATGACTTGACAGCCGTCTGACGGACAGGAGGGGGGAGGGGAGGGGGGTGGGGCAGATGCCTCTGAAAGTTGATCCCATTGTCTCATCTTCAGTCTCTTTACCTGCATATTCAGTCGTTGTACAGAGTGTGCGTGCGTGCGTGCGTGCGTGCGTGCGTGCGTGCGTGTGTGTGTGTGTGTGGTACAGTTTAAGCCTGTTTCACAGTTGTTCCTCTCCTCCAAGGGACCGCCCACTAACGGCGACCTCGCCGGCGGGCTCGGGGTCAAAGGTGGACGTTTCATAACACTCTCATCATGGTCACTGCAGCTCAGGTGGAGGTTTGAAAGAAGGAGCGTCTGATGGAAACTTCATATCAATTTAACATATCCTACAAAAAGTTACTGCTCATTTTTCTACCATTTTTCTTATGAAACACGTGTCAAGATCCTCTCGATGGTCCACAGGAAACGTAGTCAGGTTGAGGAGAAACACTGACTTCCTGTTTCACATGAGGAACGAGCAGCAGGTCTCCTGGTTTGTTGGACCCGCCCACTTGCCCTGTGTGGGGTTTTGTGTTTTTGGTACTTCATGTACTTTGTGTACTTCATGTACTTTGTGGGATATATCTACCAATCACAGCACGTTAGGTTTCGTCCAGCGACGATCGCTGGACATATGCACATTATTTAATGTTGAAGAGATGCACATTATTCACTCAAAAACGTTTATTTGCACATGGAATGACACGAACTGAACCTCGAGCTGCGGTTGCTAAGATCCAAACTTTTACCCCCCTTGTTAAACCTCGCTGCTTTGATAGCGACACCAGACGGGTGTCACACGGAGTGACCGAATGCAGCCACTCAGCTTTATTGCGCTAAACGTTCTTTCAAATGCACTTTCACAAATAACTTCACCACATCTTGAGCCTCTCAGAGCCGACGCTCATTCAGCCTGATTTATTGATCGGGGCCCGTCTTTTAGATTCGTCTGGGAGGGTTTTTATGAACCCTCATGTGGTAAAAACCTCCAGAGGGTTTTAATCTGCGTGCCAAGACATGATGGAGAGAGAGAGAGAGAGAGAGAGAGGAGGGCGAGGGACGGCAAGGGACGGCGTGGAGACGCTCTCGCGGCGGCCTCGGGGCCGGTCCGATCTGCTGTTTCCATCCTCCACCCGGTCCAATAAAACTCCAAAGTGGTGTGTTTCTCGTTGACTCTGTTAATCAGACTTCTCTCACGACTTCTTTTGAAACTCAAGCCGTTCGGCCATGAATCATCCAGTAAACTTCATGAGTTTCTCCGCTTCCTTGTAAACTCTGAATGAGGTGTCAGCCTCCACCAGCCACGGCGTCAGTGACGACATAACTGCATTAAATGAAAGCACTGCAGTTTTTTTGCAGTGCAGATTAATTTCTTCCTAAACAAACAAAAGGAGGATTGGGAGCGGTGTGAGTCTGCAGCCCCGCCCTGGATGGGGCGCTGTCGGCCGGGTGGAAGGGTGTGATCCTCTTGGGCCTCGGAGCTGACTCAGCCACGATCCATCAGCGGAGACACGCGACTGCAGCTCAGGAGTGTGAACACAATCTGTCGTCGATCTCTTCATCGACACCCGCGTCGAGGCGTTTCCCAAACGCCAACTGACGGAGTTTGTCTCCGGGCTCGTGGAGGCAGAGCCTCCTGTCGGAGGAACAAAGCACCGAGCTTTGATCTCAGCAGCAAGAACTTCGGGCTTTGAGAGAGAGCTACGAAGACCGGATATCTGACCCTGAACGGGTCTTTAATCACTTTTACATTGCCTGAACCATGAGGATCATATTAAAGCTACACAATCAATTATTTTGGATAAAATATGCCTGTTTTTATCCACCTCATTGTGTTTCTTCACCGCAGTCCTGTGTTCGTCGTCCAGCTGGGTAGCGATGTTCACTTAGCCTGATATGCTAGCTTAATTTATCTGACAAGTGCTTCATGTCCCTTACTCCCGTAGCTGTCCATGCTGGATCGGTCCCCGTTGATTTAAAAAGCAAGCATGGAAAGTAAAATATGGTGTCAGCACGACTGCATCCAGCAGCTAGTTTAGCCAAACCGTCCTGGTGTAGCTTAGCCGTCTCCATAGAAGCTGCTTGCTTCCCTTTCACGGCAGTCTGCTGTCTTATGGTGAGGTCCGGTTGATCTGGGACCAGGTGTTTCACTTGTAGTTTCTCTGCCAAAGTTCTTCTCTCAAACGGATGTTGGAGGAGAGATTATACCGAGTTAGCGTTTGGTCTCCTTTGAAGAGCAGTGCTCGCACTACCCCTGATGAGAACGAGAGCAGGAACCCGCACCTTGGGGACAAATGAGTCTGGCCCCAAGCTGAATCTTTTTTTGGCCGCTGATTGTATAAATTGTATGTCACTCATTTATATCTTTAATCAGTAATTGGCTGCTTCTTAGACCCGCCTTTCTTGGGCCAAATCGATCTGGACCCAGCGCAGCTGAGACGGGCGGAGAGGACGTGCAGGAAAAGCATATATTTTGCGCAGATTGGGCTGGGCAACTGAAACTATCGACTGCATTTTGCCTGCGATTCATAATATTTTTCAAGTATTACTGGGTATAATCCACATTTCAAAAACCCAAATATTGACAATTTGTATAATTTATTATTATTATTATTATTATTATTATTATTATTATAATGTGTTTTTTTTTATAATTATGTTTCTTTTTCTTCTTTTTTTGTGGCTCAAGGTGGGGCCAGGCCCCATGGCCCTCTATTGGCCAGCCGCCACTGATATATATTTTTTTATTTATGTTGAACAATGAAACGGAGCTGGTTGTATTCTTCCTCTTCAGATGTTACAACATCACAATTGCATCATGTTAAATGAGCCTCCACGAGGAAAGATTAAAAGTAGATCGTCTGGAGACTCTTTTAGACTCTTTTGTGCTGTGAAATCGCTGCTTTTTCTTTTCTTTTCTTTTCTTTTCTTCATGTTTCCATGTGAGTGCCGTTGTAGTCGGTTTGCTGCCATAAAGCTGTCAGACACGGGGCCAAAACCAAGAACCTCATGCAGCGTCTCTCTTTCGCAAGCCACCAGTCCACCCACACACACACACACACACACACACACACCAGCCAGTCCCCTCACTGGTTGTGTCTCCATTGGTCGGTGAAGCTGAAATGACCCCGGATTAGAGAGCTGTCACTGACACCTCCAAACAACTGCTCCACACACACACACACACACACACACACACACACACACACACACACACACACTGAAAACTGTATTTATTCTCATTCCCGGCTGCTGAGTCGGCTCTCTGCGTTCTGACGGGGTGTCGGCATCGGTGAAGCTCGAAAAGTGCTTGTGAACTTTTTTTTTCAAAAGCAGCTAATTGTTCACTTGCTTCCAGCTGCAGTTGATCTCATGAGCTTTAAATGATTTGCGTGAGTTTCTGGCACAAATCTTGTTTGTTCTACAAAAAAAACTAGACACGAGGATCAGGTCTTGTCGTTACGCAATGCAGTTGTAGCTCGTCTGCAGCACAAGAAAAACAAAAGCAGTTGAATAAACTGAGACTTTGAATAAGTCAGACAAAGAGGAACCAAAGCTCTGGTCCTCTTGAATATTGGTTGGCCCGAAACCAAACCTGAGACGTTATAAAGACCCACAACACAACACAACATCATCAGGCCAACATCAGGCCAATGTTTTCCTTCATGCAGCGGTTCGTGTAACGAACCTTCATTGTGTGTTTGTGTGCCACGGTTTCACCATGCGGGGTAGTTTCCTAACTCTGTGTGTATTCATTCTCTATTCAGGTCACTTGCAGCACTGTTCTTCTGCAATATGTTATTATGGCTTTCTGGAAGCATTTGGTGGCGCCGTGACACCAACAAATATCAACAAATATCAACAAATATCATACATAGGAGGGACTACACCCCCCCCCCCCCCCCCCCTGTTGTGTAACCCTACCACTGTCACATGCATATCCCTCTGAGTGTAATTGAAGTGAGGTGTGTAGAGGGCAATATGAATAAGCAGCGCGGTTACATTTCCGAGCTCCTATTGAGAATATATGTGCGCACACACACACACACACACACACACACACACACACACACCGTTTCCATGCCTCCCCCTGCCATGGCAACACAACAGGGATAATGTGAACACAATGTGTGCGTGAGCAGCTCTAGCGCTGCACAATGAGCCGCGCAATTAGCTGGAACTGGTCCAGGATCTGGTGTTTGGAGGCAGTTTTCCTCATGGAGCACCGGGTGCTGCTTCAGGTTTATGGATTTATGGTGAGGAGGGTCTCACTCCTCCTTTTGGCTTTATTTCCTCCGTTATGTTCTATTCTGAGATATCCGCTGACAATTGAGAACAAAGAGCTTGCATAAATGCATTTGATGAATAGCTTTTCATTAAAAACCTTTTTAGCCCCGCGGTGCCCATTATCGGACAACAAAAAGAGGAAAAAAGTCAAGTGACGTTACCTAAAGGATCTCCAGAACTACAACGTTGATTAACTTCATTTAAATTGCTGAAATACAGTAAAGCCTTGAGAGTTCTATCCGAAAAAAATTTAACCGAACGACAGAGTTTTTTGACTAAAACTCCCTGGTAATTCCCCAAGGCTTTGTTTTGTTGTGATTTTTCAGATTCCGATTCTTTAGGTCATTATCTGTACAAAGACAGCTCTGTAGGTTGTTGTTTAGGCCTTGAAGCATGAATCTGGAAAAACTCGGGGGCGGCTCGAGAAGGCATTTTTTGGGAAATCTTTCTTATATTATGCTGGATGTTCAAAGTTATGATCAAAATATGTTATAAAAGTGATTTTATTTGAAAATATTATTTTTTTCACAAATAAATTCTGAAAAAAAATATTAATAATTAATAAAAGTATTAGAACTAATTTGGGGTCCTGCTGCAGTGAATATTACATATTATATTAAGTGAATACAGATAACAACAACCGGAACAACACACACACAACAATAAAAATTATAGAATATATATTTTTTATGCTATTATATCAATTATTATTATTATTATTATTATTATTATTATTGCAGAGAAAAGCATCAACGAATTATTATGTATTATTATTAATTCTGCTTTAAATGTCTTATGTGTTTTAGTGCTATGAATTTAGCATAATTTATTACGCTGTATTTTAACTTACTTTTCTTTTACTGTTTTCAGTGTTGTATTTTATTTATTTATTTTCTTTAGCTTAATTTGATGTGTATTCATCGCTTCATCTTGTCTTTATTTCTGTCTTGTTTTCATATTGTAAATCATTTGTAAAACACTTTGTATTGCATTTGATTTTTATAAAACTTGATTGTAACTTCATTTCAGCGGAAAGAAGAAAAAACATTAATATTAGCACTCAGTGGCGGCTGGTGGCAATTCTTTTTGGTAGGGACATCTAATCAATTTCAGCAAATGTCCCAGTATGATTCAATGCAAAAAAAAAAAAACGGTATCATGCATTACTACTTTGCAGTTAAATATTTAACATTTATTCCAACACTTTGACATAATAAGGGCATCTTATTAATCCAATTCAGTATATTAATATATATATATATATATATATATATATATATATATATATATATATATATATATATATCATGACGCATACCCCTCCGAAAGATAGTCCTGCACTTGAATGATGATTTCAAATGTATTGATAAATTCCCAAAACCAACGTAAGAGCTGTGTACAACAACGATAATTCAACACTCTTGTCATGCAAGGCCAACTCAAAAGCCCCACAAAACTTCACATAATCAATTATTATTATTATTATTATTATTATTATTAAAAATGTGCCAATTTTTATCCACCTCATTGTGTTTCTCCTGCATCCGTGGGTAGCGATGTTGACTTAGCCCAGTGGTTCTCAAACTTTTTCTGTCACGCCCCACTTTGGAGGAAGAAAAATGTTCGGGCCCCACTGCCCCAACAAAATTGTAACAAAATGGTCCAACTTTTTGTGACTCCTCCATCTGTGCTTTTTTAAATAATAGAATAAAGAAAATTACAATCCCTTTCAAGTAAACCAGATTGCTCCATCAGACAAAAACTAATAACATGTGCAATCATTTTGTTAGAACATTGCAAATAAAGTTATATCTGTGCAAAAAATAACTAATATTTGGCAAAAAGATTACTTATTGTGGCTGCAAATAACCTGTTTTTCACTGAATATATTTTCAAGATAATAACAATAATGTTCAACCTGTGCAAAACAAAATGAGTGCAGAGTGCAAACTTCTTCTCTCAAACGGTGTTGGAGGAGAGATTATACCGAGTTAGCGTTTGGTCTTCTTTGAAGAGCAGTGCTCTCACTCACCATTGTCATGTTGTTATAATGGCTGGCGCCTCGAGAGACGAGCCCTGACGAGAACGAGACACGGGGACGCGCACCTTTGGGCCAAATGAGAGTGGCTCCTCCATGGATGTTTTTTAGGGCGCTGATTGGATAAATTGTATGTCACTCATTTATATATTTAATCAGTGATTGGCTAAACTGCGTATTAGACCCGTCTTCCTTGGGCAAAATGGATCTGGCCCCACGTGCACGGCGCAGCAGAGACGTGCACAGGGCAGCTGAGAGGTGCACTAGCAGAGGGGACAAGCAGGTGGCTCAAGGTGGGTGGGGCCAGGCCCCATGGCCCTCTATTGGCCGGCCGCCACTGGTTAGAGCTCTTTGAGCTGTTAACACAGGTCCTCTCCGGTCCAGCAGGTGTTCATGACCCCTGACCCTCAGAGGACCTGGAGCCGTGTACGTGATAGATATATATATGTGAGGAAACACTACCCTCTAGTGGCCTGCTCCTGTTACTGCATGAGTCTTTTTCACACACACACGCACACACACACACACACACGGGCACAGACACACGCTCACACACACACACACACACACACACACACACACACACACACACACACACACACACAGACACGTTCACACACACACGCACACACACAGATACACACACACAAACATGCACACACACACGCTCACACACACACACACACACGCACGCACAAACACACACACACACACACACACAAACACACACACAGACAAACACAAACACACAAACGCACACGCACACTCACTAGCTGCGGTCGAACAGTCCATTTTTGTTAGGAACCTTCCTAACTGAGTGAAATGACCCGGAAGTACCTCAGTGGCCGCCATGATAAGTGCCGGTCGAATTGTCCAAACGCAAAGGAAAGGAGCTTCAATGCTTCCTAACTTAGCTCCTTTAGCATAGGAACCACTGGACCTGACTTTGCGAAAGGAAAGGAGATAATGCCGACCCACAATTCCTTGCGGCGGCAACATTTAAAGTGACGTATCATTCGGCCGTTCACGAGAACAAACGATCATGACCGACAAACGCAGATCATGTAAATAACCGTTGCTATAATTTGGAAATACTTTCAATAATCTGTTAAACCGGCTGGCAAACTATGAACGTTACGTTGCTGAAAACTGCTGTGAAGTGATCAAACTGTTGTAAAGTGATCAAACTGACGTATTTGATATTCTCTCTGATGTTGAACTGCAGCTTCAGCCCTCATTCTTTTATTTCATTTGACTTCAGTTACAGAAGCTTTAATGACAGAGTTAAACTGGACGAGCTCTTCAGTCTGAGTCATGTTTCTGATTATCATCTTTTTAATCAACTATTTTGTTACATTACAATAAAACATATCAAGTCAACACGAGTTGTGTTTCATAAACTGTTGTCTGCATATTTTTATGATCAGATTATAATCTGCATATAAACCATAACAACAAAAAGGGATATGAGACACACATATATGACACACATCGTTAGTGTGATAACATATTTAATTCAGCATGTTTGAAACTGAACAAAGACAGTTTAGTAGCTTTGTACTTCTTTGTGAAAAATACGTTGGTTTCACTTTCATATTCCTTCGTTCATTTCTATTCCAACCTCGTTAATAAAGTAAAACCATGAACCAGGTTGTTTATGATAATAAAGTAATACTATGAACCTGGTTGTTTATGTCGTCTGCATGACGCAACACTGTAAGAAGACGGACAAAGTATTTAAGATACGCTTTATTGTGGTCCGAGATGGACTACAACATTGTAGTTTCACCGCTGCAGACTGACGTCACTGACATCGCCTGCCGTCGCGTCAGAACAACGTCGTTAGCGAAAGTGGAGTCGGATTTGCTAAACACCGCGGTTGTCTTCTCCTAACTGTGGTATATTGGATCGAGCACTCGGTGCTCGATTGTGTTTGACTGTCACTACTACGGTGTTCGGGAATGGTTGGGACATGTAGTTGTTGTGATTCGCCCGCCAGTAAAGGATTGGACTTGTACCGCATCCTCGTCTCCATGCATTTGTATCTAACAGTGATTTAGATAACCCACGAGTAGTAGAACTATAATGGTGTACTAACTATACGAGTAGCATAAAGTCACAACATGGTGTCAGAAGACGGAGTTACGGAATAATTCGAGGACGGTATTTTAGAAGCTAGCTAAAAACATAAAAAATAAAAAAAGTGCTAGCACGTGCGAACATGGAGCAGTTCAAGCCGCCACCACCGCTGATACTTACCGGGAATGTAGCTGAAAACTGGAGAAGATGGGAACAACGTTTCCAGCTGCATATGACCGCTTCAGGTGCGTTGGATAAGGGAGAGACGGTTAAAATAGCCATTCTGCTCCACACTGTCGGCGAGGAGGCGCTGGAAGTGTACAACACACTCACCATCATCCCAGAAGGAGACGACCAAACCATGGAGGAAGTTCTCCAAGCTTTCACGGACTACTGCAGCCCTCGAAAGAACGTGGTTTTCGAACGCCATCAATTCTGGTCACACGCGATGTCAGCAGGAATATCGGTGGACAGATTCATCACAGAGCTTCCCTGGTGTTCATCACATACACATCAACCCCAGTGTCACGCCTGTGATTCATGCATGCCGAAATGTGCCCCTCTCCATCATGGACACACTGAGAAAGACACTCAAAGACTTACAGAACAGAAAAGTGATAACCCCTGTCAATGAACCGACAGAATGGGTGAACAGTCTTGTTGCCACAAAGAAAAAGAACGGCGCGCTAAGGGTAGGGTGACCAGATTTGAATTTGTGAAAAAGAGGACACTTCGTCGCGGGGGTGGGGGGTGTAGTAGTAGTAGTGTAAAGCCTGCCGTGAACTTTTACGTTGAGATCGGTCGACCAATGACAGGGGTAATAACTATTTTCCCGGACGTAGCAAAATCCCGGACGTTTTTGGAATCCCTGCCGGACGCTTTTTTTAGGTCTCGAAAAGAGGACATGTCCGGGAAAAAGAGGACGTCTGGTCACCCTAGCTAAGGGTATGTTTGGATCCTTGCAACCTGAACGAGGCAGTTAAGCGTCAGCACTATTCCATTCCTACACCGGAAGACGTACGCAGCAGATTAGCAGGAAAATCCATCTTCTCCATCCTAGATGAGAAGGACGGATACTGGCAGATCAAGCTAGATGAGCCATCGTCTAAGCTATGCACCTTCAATACGGCGTGGGGCCGGTTCCGCTTCCTCAGACTCCCATTCGGGATCAGGTCTGCCAGCAAAGTGTTCCAACAGAAGAACTCTGAGACCTTCGGCGACATCCCAGGTGTGTATGTCATAGCAGACGACATGATCATTGCAGCGTCATCAGAGCAGGAACATGATGACATCCTGCAGAAAGTGTTGGAGAGAGCAAAGACTGCACATGTGAAGTTTAACAAGGACAAGATCCAGTTCAAAATTGACACAGTGAAGTATATGGGACACATCATCACGGCAGCAGGACAGAGGGCTGACGACACAAAGATCAAAGCAATTGTCGATATGCCAACCCCTGAAGACAAACAAAGTCTCCAATGTCTGCTGGGAATGACAAAATTCCTGACGCAGTACATACCAAATGAAACCTCACTCACAGCACCCCTCAGACAGCTGCTTAACCCTCTGGGGTCTAGCGCATCGCCGGCGTGATATACATAGTTTAATTTAAAAAAGAATCATATCTCCGCGAAAATACAGCGCAGAAAAAATAACCCGCTACTGTTAGAACCGCCAATCTATGCAGTTTCTGGCCCCCTCCTCTGGGTGCTTCTGTGAGCCTGTAACAGAAGCTGACACTCCTTTCACCGGGATTAGTCAATTCAGGTGTCCGTCAAAAATGTTTGTGACTACCTATGAACACTCAGGAAATCTCTAAGGACCTCCCCACCCAGCTACGCTACAAAGGACCTAGGATACAATAACCTACACACCTGTGGTTTATATACATGCTGTAGTTTACAGTCAGACAGAAGCTAGAGATAATGGAGAGAACACAGTTCACAACAGAGGAAGACGTTGCAGCAATTTTGGCCAGCAGCGATGAGGACGGAGGAGCGTCAGACAGGCCTTGAATGCTTCGACTCCTGCGAGAGGAATATGCTGAGAGAAGGGATCCACTGGAAGATGGGTAGGTGTATTTACTAACTCAACTTTGTTTTAGCATATTTACGCTAGCACAGTGAGCACATTTAGCTGGTCCCGATCCCTTCCGTGGTTTCCCCCGGTGCCCGAGTCTGATTCTGAGACGGGGCTGGCTGTTGGGGAGCTAGCAGGGAGCTAGCGCTAGCTCTGTGAGCTAACGTAGGGTGACCAGACGTCCTCTTTTTCCCGGACATGTCCTCTTTTCGGGACCTAAAAAAAGAGTCCGGCAGGGATTCCAAAAACGTCCGGGATTTTGCTACGTCCGGGAAAATAGTTATTACCCCCTTACAAGTTTTGGAAATGGTACGTCCGGGATTTTGCTACGTCCGGGAAAATTGTTATTACCCCCTTACAAGTTTCGGAAATGGTATCTCCCTCACGTTCCACCTTCTTGCGCAAGCTCTGACTATAGAGAGAACTGTCATTGGTCGACCGATCTCAACGTAAATGTAAGTTCACGGCATGCTATACACTACTACTACTACTGGACACCACTGGAGGTAGTATCAGCTTATTACCCGACTGCATCGTCAATATCACTTAGTACCAACTAGTGCTGAACTTCGTTACGTGTTTGTAAGACGTACTGCTAACTATCGGTATGTGTTTACATTAGCAACGTGCTAACATGCTAACGTACCGTTTAGCTCGTGCCCGGAGCTCTGTTACTGTTTTGATGTGTAATCGTAACTTTCTTTCATTGAACTTAGTACTGACTAGTAGTCATTTATTTTACAGAGAGCACTCACAGCTGTCAGCGTCCAGTGGACAACATGCAGCTTCGCTACAGCCACCTGCACCTATGCTGACGACGTGGAAGACTGAAGGCCTGGACCCTGTTTACCAGGTATGTACACAGCTCAGCTACACATGTACACCTGTTGAACTGTTCAAACTACTAACTAGTAGTCATTTATTTTACAGAGAGGATGCACCACCACCAGCCCCTCTAGCACAGCCATCCCCACCAGCCCCGGTCTGTTTTCTATTTCTGAACATGTATATATGTAAATATTTTTTTATTCATGAATAATACATATTTTATTTGAAAACAAAACATGTTGTGATGGTAATTTTTCATTTGCACACACCCCATGAAGCTTTATCTGCAGTAAGAAGTCATTTCTCAGTCCCATTTCTATCATTTTGGTGAAAGGTGTGACAGGCCACATTTCTGCTCAAAAAACAATAATATTTTTTGGGGTTTCAGACATTTATTTACATGTAACTACCATTTTATGTATATATTTCACTGCTTTCGTGAACCTAATACCTTTGGTAAACCAACTTCTAGCACCAAAACGTTTCGTCAACATGAGTAAAGGTATGTTTTCACAAGATATATGAAGATTTTTTTTAAATCGAACTTTAATTTTTCAGCTTTAGATTCATATTATCACTTTACACGTTTGCCTTATGACAATTGTATCATTATATAGATAGCTGAGATTGTTCTGCAATTTTAGATGTAACACATGGGTATGTATCTTATATGCAAGTGCCTTAAAAGGAGAATTTAAAAAATTATGTAAAATCGAGAAAAAGGCTAAGACCCTATAGGGTTAAGAAGGATGTAGCGTGGCAGTGGTGCCCACACCACAGCTCAGCACTACAGACACTGAAGTCCACCCTCACACAAGCCCCAGTGCTGAGGTACTACGATCACAAGCAGCCGCTGACGCTACAAGCTGATTCCTCAAAAGACGGACTGGGAGCCTGTCTGCTGCAGGACGGCCGCCCAGTCTGCTATGCCTCATAGGCGCTCACAGACACAGAAAAGAGGTACGCGCAGATAGAGAAAGAGTTGCTGGCCATAGTGTTTGCTGCTAAGAGATTCCACCAGTATGTCTACGGCAGACCAGTAACTGTGCAGTCCGATCATAAGCCTCTGGAGGTCATCGTGCGCAAGCCGCTGAGCAAAGCATCTGCGCGGCTGCAAGGAATGCTTCTACAACTGCAGAGGTATGATCTACACGTAACATACACACCAGGCAAGCGCATGTATATTGCCGACACACTCTTACGCGCTACGGCAAGCAGAGAAGGTGAAAACATTAATGAGAAACCCTGTGATGAGAGAGTTGTCTATGCCTTGGAGGCCACTGATTCATTGAGTGAGGAAACACTCAGCCAACTGAAAAAGGCAACGGCAGCAGATAGCGTGTTACAAGCTGGCTGGCCCATGAAAAAAAAAAGTCTGGACAGGAAACTACCCGGCCACTGGTCAGTCAAGGACAATATAAGCATCGAGAATGACATTGTCATGGTCGGAGACAAAATCATCATACCCCAGAGCTTCAGGAATACGATTTTGGAGAAGCTGCATCTTGCTCACCAAGGAGTGCAGCGCACAAAAGCCAAAGCAAGAAAATCCCTCTACTGGCCCGGCATGGCACGAGACATCGAGACAATGGTGGAGAAGTGCGTGCAGTGCCAGCAGCTACAGCCCAAACACCAGGCTGAGCCACTCATACCACATCAGATTCCAGAACTGCCATGGATGAAAGTCGGAGCCGACATCGTCGAGCTACATGGTCAATCATATCTGTTGTTAGTTGATTACCTGACCAAATATCCTGAAGTGCTTAACCTGTCTGATAAAACAGCCTACACAGTGATCCAGAAGATGAAGTCTGTTTTTGCCAGGCACGGGATTCCTAGGGAGATAGTGAGTGATCATGTCCCATTTGCCAGCTATGAGATGAAGTCATTTGCAGCGTCATGGGAATTCAAACTCACACACTCCAGCCCAGGTTTTCCCTCTTCAAACGGAATGGCTGAGAGAGCCATAAAGACTGTAAAACATGCGCTGAAGAAGGCAACCCAGACCGGCACGACCCACATCTAGTGTTGCTGTCACTGAGGAACACACCGGTGACAGGACTGAATGAGTCGCCTGCACAGATGTTGATGGGAAGAGTTCTACGGAGCACACTTCCGTGTTCCAGTGCCGTGCTGACACAGTCAGCCCCACATCATCTTCACAGCAAAATACAGAACCTACAGTTCCGCCAAAAAAGCAACACTACGATCAGCGTGCAAAGACCCTGCCAGTGTTGACCTCGGGAGACACCGTACACATGCACACACGGCGCGGCTGGGAGCCTGCTGTTGTCATCCGACAGCGAGATGAACCACGCTCCTACACTGTGCAGACGCCGGCAGGTAGGATGCAAAGGAGGAACCGGCGACATCTGAGGAAGATACACCCGAGTCTGAGAGGCACAACCCTCTCAAGCGCCTGTGTCAGTGGGCTCACCACCACATGACTTGCTACCACACAACCCTCCTTCTGTGACTACGGGCAGTACACCCACATGCTACACAAGGAGCGGCAGAGCGGTTAGACGCCATGCCAGATTCAATGACAGATTTCAGGGATGTTTATATACTCATGCAAATGTTTGTTTGTAAAAAAAAAAAAAAAGAAGAAAAAAGAGAATGAGGACTGTTTAACCTGAAATGTTTTGAGTGTTGAATATTCTAAATGCTTAAATGTTTCTCCAGAATGCTTAGCAGAAAAGTGATTTGTAATGTTTAATGAAAGCCAGTAGTTTATTGAGAACATGTTTTATTAACCATTGAAGTATGCAAGTAGGAAAAGACAAGTTTAATGTTGATGCCATAGCGTTAATGGTAAGCAAAGAGTTAACTGTTGAGGTAACTGATAGGTATGCCACTTCTCAGTCGGAAAAGAGGGATGTGGTATATTGGATCGAGCACTCGGTGCTCGATCCAATATACCACATCGGGTTGTGATTCGCCCGCCAGTAAAGGATTGGACTTGTACCGCATCCTCGTCTCCGTGCATTTGTATCTAACAATGATTTAGATAACCCACGAGTAGTAGAACTATAATGGTGTACTAACTATACGAGTAGCATAAAGCCACAACACTAACTCCTCATGAATTCTCCTTCCCATCTTTCCTTAACCCCATGACGTTTTCCACAGAGGTTAAGGAAAAGTGCTTAGGGTTAGATGTTAGGAGGTAATTATTTGAGTATTCGACCGCAGCCACTCTCTTTGGCCAGTGCTTACCATGCAAATGACATGAGACCGTCTCACTCTCAGCTGGTCAGCTCTTAATGAGCACCTCCGAGTGAAAGTCTCACACACGGACACACACACACAGTACCTGCAAATTATCATAAAGAGCCGTATTAATAATGCATGAGGAGGAAAAGGCAGAGAAAGGGTTATTATTGTTTTTAATGAATTGGTCTTTCTGTGGCCCGAGGAGGTGCTTGAGTGCTTCTAAGATTTTATATATTTATATATAACACAAAGGGGAGGAAACAGAGGAGGATGAAGCTCAAAGGTTTAATAAAAGGACAGGAGTGAGGACAGAGAGGAACAAAGAGGAAGAGCCTGAAGAATAAGAGTGAGGGATAACGAGAATAAAAAAAGAAAAGGAGGGGTGAGGAAAGGAAGGAAGGAGAGTGGGATACAAAAATCAAGAGTGATTACATCTACCTTCTTTTTTTTTAACAATGAAGTTTAATAGCTTTGCGTGAAGCAAAGAAAATGATCTGAAAGCGCTGGTTGGTTTACGTTGATTGAGGCTGCAGTGCCGCGCTCCCACCATTGGGTGGCGCCACATGACCACCCCAGCTGCATCACCGGTCTCCCTGCTGCTACTCACGTTTACTCACAAAGAGGCTCAGAGGACTCATCGCTCATGAATGATGAATTAGATCGCAGAGCAGTTTGTCCAAGTTTATCTCTTATTTAAGGACAAAGTGGTTTAAAATAAATAAATAGAAGAAGAAGAAGCTTCCTGTGCAGCTCGGCTTGGACCAGCGGGATGTTTTTATCTGATAGTCACAGGAAACATTTTGTGTTGAACGTTTCCGTTGCAAATCAGATCATGAAACTTAATTTATTCAAGCTTTGGGCTCATGAATGTGAACGAGGGCCTCGTGGACAATAGGTACCCGACAACCCATATACATATGCTACAGGTACTACTGCCAAAAGTACACAACGACAAGTACTAATACTGCTCCCTCTGCTGCTGCTTCACTGCAGGAACAAACAAAGCACCTTCAGCTGACTGCTTCTGCAGATGGAAATCCTCAAAACTGGCAATTTAAAACGTAAATGTAGAAAACAAATAAACAAAATAAGACACGTACTACTAATTAGAAAAACACACGTTGGGTATTTTAAAGGCTGATTCCAGTAAAAACACATGACTATGACAAAGTAAAAAAATATATATATATACATATATATATATAAATTTATAAATATATATTTATATATATATAAATTCATGTATAAATATATATATATATATATATAAATGTAATTTATATATATGAATGTATTTATATATATATATATATATTTAAATATAAATAAATGTATATATACATCTATATATACAATTATATATATATATATTTATATATATATATGAATGTATATATTGTGATGTCTTGAGAGGTCGGGATCGTGAGGTGAGGCGTGGGTGTACAGATCGAGACGACAAGCAGTGGGTTTCTTAACTCAAAAGTCTGTTTTTAGGTAAAACTTCAAATTAACCAAAAGGTCGTTGCACAAAACAAAACATAAATACTTCAGTTTACTCCTGGTTCCTTGCTTCTTTAATGTATCTCCAACTCTCCTTCTTCTCCTCTACTCCTGTCCTTGATTGTGCCTCACACCAGCTCTCTCCAGGGTAGTCAACCTCATCTCTTTCAGCTGTGCAGCAGCCTTGGGCCTGGCTACACCGTTGACTGGGAATTGTAGTTTATTCCTTTGACGTCATGCTGGTTGTAGTCCCTGCTGCAACCACTGGGAGGGGATGTACCTCCCATGAATGACCCTTCCTCTTATGACATCACTATATATATATATAAATATATATATTAGTGCTGTCATATTAGCGCGTTATTAACGGCGTTAACGCAAACCAATTTTAACGCCGTCAATTTTATTAACGGCGTTAACGTATTTTAATTTTTTTTTCTTTCTTTTTTTCGCAAGCACCACGCCGGATGTAGCTCAACCGGAAGCAAAACAATAGGCACGCCGTTTGGGCTTGGAAGCTAGGCTAACGTTACGGTTTGAAATGAATGAATGGTGAGCGCGATACGGCAAAATGAATGATATTCAGTGAACTGAGAACAGGTGCGCGTGCCAGAAGGGAGCGCGAGTGAACACATTGAACACAGCAGGAGAGAACGCAACGTTAGCCAGCTAGCTAAAGCTCCGGTGGAACATTATTAGCTTAGGCCGTGTTCACACCGGACGCGCCGCGTCCGGTGTGAACACGGCATAACGCTACCGTTTTTGAGGAGGTAGATTTTGAGGTGAGGGGACTGACAAAGCAGAAGGTAAAGTGGTCCACCGTTCTATCAATAAGCAGACCTGCCAACCTGTACGCAATTTGCGTAGCGGATACGCATTTTGACGTCAAAGTACGCTGGTAAAAATTAGTCTAAAATTAATTTTAGACTAATTGACCAGCACACATTATATGCAATGCAATATAATGCATGACGAGTATTTAATGACTTGTCCCCTATTAGTCGTCATCAAAGATATAAATTATGCTAACAAAGGCAGCCATGCTCTCCCTTACCACATTGTGCCTCATATACTGTAAATGTTAGACCAGTGACAGGCTGGCATGAAATGGCTTACATAATACTTAGTAAGGAGGCCATAATAATGTTTGACTCATGGCTGAAGTTAAGTTTCTCCAGCTCTCCCCAGGTTGGCAAAAAAGCATCTCAAAATGCATCAGATTGATGCTTTAAAATATGGAATATTAAAAAAATTCTTACGGGGGAGCATGCCCCCGGACCCTCCTAGAGGGGTAATATCCTTCTCACCTTTTTCACCCCTGACCCGTTTTCATGCCTGGTGCACTCTAGAATTTTATTTTGTAAACCCCTGTTTACCTGAAATGTGCAGTAATTTTATTTTGCCCTGTTTGGCAGTTGTTTTTCAATAAAATAAAGCAAGCCAATCCACTTTTTCATGTTGAAAAGAGCATTAAAATGCAAAAAAAAAAAATTGAGATTAATTGCGATTAATCGCGAGTTAACTATGACATAAATGCGATTAATCGCGATTAAATATTTTAATCGTTTGACAGCACTAATATATATATATATATATATAATATATATATATATATATATATATATATTATATATATATATATATATATATATATATATATATATATATATATATATATATATATATATATATATATATATATTAGGGCTGGGCAAAGTTGAAAAAACTTAACTGATTAATCGCATAATTTTTCTGAGATTAATCACGATTAATCGCATTATGCGCCAAATTCAATAATGAAATAAAAACTAGTGTATTCCACGCTTTTATTTTAAAGTAATGTTATCAGAACAATATAACAGGCCCTCTGGAGCAACAGCAAGTTAACAACAGTATATAAATAAAAAATATATGCTAGGAAAAAAAACAACTGTATTTTATTTTTTAATGCTTCTATATGACATTCAATTAAATATTGTATTTATTTTCAGATGTTATAGACTTTTATTCTAATGTAAAACAGCTTAATATCATGCTGAAGAAGAAACATTTGTCTTTTATCAGGGAACAACATAAACTGTAGGCTCGTTCGAGATGAGCCAGTTCTGCGCAGAATCGATCGGCGGCGATCGCCGTGCATTGCATGCCGGTTAGATTTGTGTCCGACTTGCTCCCGACTTGCTCTGACGTCATGCACACGTGGTCAACGATACTCTCTCGAGATCAAGGCAGCCGTCGATTTCAGAGTCAGCCGCCGCAGTAGCTCTCAAACGACTGCATGGCCCAGTGCATGATGGGAAACGCCTGGCTGTCGCCACATCAGAGAGCTGATTGTCTCTTAGATCTGACAGCAAAAAACACGTGTTGTAGAAAATCCTTATTTATGTGTAGTTGTAATACTTAACGTTTGATTGTTGACTATTAGTCTCATGGTTGATCTAAAAACACATCTTGTGTGGTTGATAATACAAAATCATATTTATATAACACATATCTAAACCAGTAGTAATGCATTTCACAGGCAGACATAAAAAGAACAAAGGATGCTGCTACACACACATTTCTACATAAATATATATTTACAAACACCTATGATTAAATCCAAACGTGATCTGTCAACTACAAGTAGACAAAAGTTCGGAACTAACAGGAAGTCATTTTTTCTGTGACTTCCTGTGTGTACTTTGAAGGCAGCCTAAAACTGTCCGACTTGATCGCAGTTTCTTGTCAACGCCTCCTGCTGCGGCCGCTGCTCTCGTCTGGATTCCAGGCGAGAAGCAGCTCTAACGAACGAGCCTAGTCTGTTCAGTAGTAAGGGTCCCTGTGAGGGACAAGCCACTCCTTCTTTTGTCATGTTCAGTTTGTTGCTTACCTTAAAGATGTATGTTAAAGACCAGCAATTGATTAACTTTATACAAAAGCAATCAGTGCTTTTGATCTTGTTCAGTTCAGTTTTTCTTACTCAGTGAGTAAAGTCCAGTCTGTGTTGGCTTGAACAAGTGCACTGAAGTCTGGTTGAATGAGGTGGAGATCTGAAGGACAGCTGACAGGTATCTCAGCGGCGGCTTTGCGCATGCGCGATTAATGCTCTGTGAGGCGGAGCGGCTCGCGGCAGCACCTGCTGCTCGCTGAGGACAGAAACTGGGAGAGATTTAAAGTGCAGCACCTGTGTGCGGCGGCATTAAGCCCCTCCCAATGCAACAACAACAAAAAAATTATATATTTATACATAAACCCTAAATAACATTATGAATAAATACATATAAATCAATCAGCGTGAACTCATATTACAGTAAATATCTACTCATTAAAACTATATCACCATTAATATCCAATTTCCCCTGAATGTGGCACAAAGACCACGAGTATCATGTAATCCTCTGAAATATAAAAACATAACCCCGTGAAGTGAACCGCTCATTGCTGCTCGCTAATTAAGAGCCCGCTGCGCCGTCATTAAAATAAATTAAAGTTGTGAATACTGAGATGTAAACAGTGCATGTACCTCCTGGAATCTGCGTTTCCACAGTAACGAAACATAATGTGATTTTATCATCGGGGACGGGGATAAGAATTTAATTACAGGCCAACGCCATCATGAGAAATAACAGTTGACTCTTAGCCCACCGCACGGCGCTCGGCCAGAAACACACAATGATGAAATACGTGACTCTTTCCTCCTTTGTTGTCGTCTCAACGAGGAGACATTCACTCTGGGATACAAAAATACTTAATGTAGCCCTGCACAACCTCCTCCTCCTTCTCCTCCTCCTCCTCCTCCTCGTCTCTCCATCTCAACATTACACCTCGCTCTCATGTTGCAGGTTAACTCAATTACACAGAATAATCCGTCAGAAAAAGAGAAAACACTGGAAGTCCACTCTGTAACCTGCTGTGTTTTTATGTAAACTGATGGTTTCTCGAAGCTCCACAGGTCATTATTACAACAATGAACTATGCTTCATGTGTTAAAGTTGCATTATCTCTACTGACCACCAGGGGGCGACTCCTTTGGTTGTATAGAAGTATATGCTTCATGTGTTAAAGCTTTAAATGTCTCTTCAGCTGTAAGCACAGTAAAAGACGTGAGTGATGATTGGATCTGCACATGACATGTGACCAACTAGGTTTCCCACCTCACTTCCTCCCTAAAGCTGCTGGAGACGTGGTGGATGAAATTTGTGATGGAGGACAGCGGGTGGGGGAGGGAGAGAGAGAGAGGAGGAGGAGGAGGAGGAGGAGGAGGAGGAGGAGGAGGAGGAGGAGGAGGAGGAGGAGAGAGAGAGATTGGATGGTGAATAGAGAGATATTAAACCATTAGGAGGTAGAGGTCAAGGAGTAAGAGGAAAGAAGAGGAGGAAAAGGAAGACAGACGATCTTTCTGCTGCGAATTTTATGATTTACTTTTCTCAAAACATGTCACAAAACCTGCCAGTACAGTTAGTTAAAATGTAGATATTATTTTCCATACAAATTAACTTTAATCTTTATTCAAAGCACAGCAGTGGATTTTTTATGGCAGATTCACACTGGATTAAAATCACAGGTGGCATCCACAATTATTACAATTACTCGAGGTCCCCAGGTAATACTGGTCCCGTGAGAATATGGCTTTAGATCACAACAAAGCTGCTGGAGGAACATTTCCAAATACCGAAAACCTTTCTCCTCAAAGTAAAATAACCATGAAACACAACACACCTCCACAAACAGGACTTGAGTGATTTCATCCTCACAGACTCCTGCTGCAGCAGAGATGTGCGTCACCTTGACTGACCTTGAGAAACAAAGTGAACCTGATGAGGCATATTCTGGCCTCGTGGTGCTGATCGTTCCGGGCGGAGTTCTGTTGGCGAGTCAAAAAAAGGGGAGACCGCGGCACCTGAACCCCATTAATCGTCTCCCACAGTGCACATTTCTCTCACTTTGTGTCAGCAGGAGCAGCAGAGTGGAAAGAGAGGACGCCCTGAGGAGGGGTTTGAATCCCAGTCTGGACGGGAAAGGCAGAGCAGTGCATGCTGGTCCCTCACAGCATGTGTAGGCGATACCTACGGAGAAAAGTATGTTTAGTTTTCCACGTCATCATGAATCTAACTCTGTATTTCACAATCTTTAACTAAACTAATCTACGTATTTTACGATCTTTTCCTACACCTAACTACGTATTTTTTACGATCTTTTACTAAACCTAACTACGTATTCTTTACGATCTTTTACTAAACCTAACTACATATTTTTTACGATATTTTCCTCAATCAAACTACGTATTCTTTACGATCTTTTTCTAAACCTAACTATGTATTTTTTAGGATCTTTTACTTAACCTAACTACGTATTCTTTATGATCTTTTACTAAACCTAATGAAGTAGTTTTGTTGCCTAAAACCTAACTCAGTATTTTACGATCTTTTCCTAAACCTAACTACGTATTTTTTAGGATCTTTTACTGAACCTAACTTCGGAGTTTTGTTGCCTAAACATAACTCAGTATTTTACAATATTTTCCTTAACCTAACTACGTATTTTTTACGATCTTTTACTAAACCTAACTTAGGAGTTTTGTTGCTTAAACATAACTCAGTATTTTACGATCTTTTACTAAACCTAACTACGTATTTTTTACGATCTTTTACTGAACCTAACTTAGGAGTTTTGTTGCCTAAACATAACTCAGTATTTTACAATCTTTTCCTTAACCTAACTACGTATTTTTTACGATCTTTTACTAAACCTAACTAAGTAGTTTTGTTGCCTGAGTTGTTTCTGGCAAAGAAAAGTTTATTCTGAAATTCTGGATGCATGTAACAAGCAGAAATTGACATGAGTTGTCGTCTTTTGTAGGAAAACACAGCTCCATGGAGTGAATTGACCATTTTGAGCCATCTTAAATGGCTCAAAACCAGAGCTACAAGAGAGAGAATAGTAGACTCATCATTCATCAGGTGGACACGAACGTAAAAAAAGAAGAAAACAGATTCATATACTGTATGTTAACTTGCTGTTGCTCCGAGAGTGCCCGTTATATTGTTCTGATAACATTACTCTAAAATAAAAGCGTGCAATACACTAGTTTTTCATTCATTATTGAATTTGGCGCATAATGCGATTAATCACAGTTAATCACAGAAAAATCATGCGATTAATCAGTTGAATCTTTTCAACTTTGCCTAGCCCTAATTTATATATATATATATATATATATATATATATATATATATATATATATATGTTTATATACCAAAATATCCACCACTCCTTTCATTATTTACATGTGATAATATGCAGGTTATGTTAAAGACGGTGAAGCAGAGAGAGAAGAAGAAAAAGAGGGAAAACAACTCGTCCATCGATATGAAACTAAAATGTCAAAAGGCTTCAGTACGTTCACCAGCGTGTTTGCAGTCGCTGCTCATTACAGTCATTTACACACAAACACTCACATCTGGGATCTGATCTGTGCAGCCAAAGTCATGTGCGGTTGACCACCGAGCAGATGCACTGCAGCAGTGGGGGGCATTAAGCACCTTGCTCAAGGGCACCTTGATGCTGGTTAATGAAGGGGGGGCTCAGTCTGCAGACAGACAGAAAACCTGAAACAGGAGGTGTTGTTTCAATAGTTACTGTTCATCACATTAAAAGAACAATTCTATGTTCCTAACCTTGATCTATCCAACTCAAACACAGCTGTGCAGGGAAGTCCTATCAACAACAACAACAACAACAACAAAATGGAAGAAAGCAGTGATGAAAGGAAAGAAAATAAATCTGAAAAGGAGGTTAGAATCCTGCGTGTTTGTGCAGTTTGCAAGCTGACTCAGAGGGTCGGACAAAAAGTCAATAAAAGAGTCAACTCGGTCAATCCTGTCTCAACATAAATGCTCATGGAGGCAGCCATACGGGCTGCCGCATTCCGTCAGGACCAAAACATTCGTGCACTTCCAGAATCGATCCAAAGAGAGTGATGGAGAAAAGGAAAGAGGCTTACATGATACATTCCATACATTGCACTATGTAAGAAGTGTTTCTGTGACTAAGACACACCCAGAAGCTCCTCCCCTCCCCTGCCCCTCCTCCTCCTGTCCAATCAATAAAACACAATATGCGTAAAAAAAGAAAAAATGTGAATCGTGCTGTGACGCAGGTGCAGCTCCCTCACACACCCCCCTGACATGCACGACTCCCACGCTTTGCCTTCTGGGTCACCGCTACAAGGCGGGGTCACCAGAAATTGATTTGTTCGGTATCCCGGCCACATTAATCACCCATTCATCACTTTGCACGGTGAAGGCTGACGTCTGGAGAGAAAAAAATCAATTCATCTCTTTCTCTCTTGAAAAAAAGCGGTGGTCGGGTGGAGGCGAGTGGAGGCTGGTGTGGTCGGGTGGAGGCTGGCATAGTCGTGTGTAGGCTGGTGTGGTCGTGGGGAGACGGGTGGAGGCTGGCGTGGTCGTGTGGAGGCGGGTGGAGACTGGCGTGGCCGTGTGAAGGCGGGTGGAGACTGGCGTGGTCGTGTGGAGGTGGGTGGAGGCTGCCGTGGTCGTGTGGAGGCGGGTGGAGGCTGCCGTGGCCGTGTGAAGGCTGCCGTGGTCGTGTGGAAGCGGGTGGAGACTGGCGTGGTCGTGTGGAGGCTGGAGTGGTCATGTGGAGGCGGGTGGAGGCTGCCGTGGTTGGGTGGAGGTGGGTGGTGTTTTGACAGATGAATATGACACAACACTTAACACAATGACACCGTGCTGCCGGAGGGGTTTCATGTGGTAATTGAGATGGAAACGTGACATCACAATATGATGTGATGATTGTGACATCACAATATGATATAATGATTGTGACATCACAATATGATGTAATGATTGTGACATCACAATATGATGTAATGATTGTGACATCACAATATGATATAATGATTGTGACATCACAATATGATGTAATGATTGTGACATCACAATATGATATAATGATTGTGACATCACAATATGATGTAATGATTGTGACATCACAATATGATATAATGATTGTGACATCACAATATGATGCACTGATTCTCTGCCTATGTGCGCTCTTCTCCGTTAGACTCTCATGCAGAGCGACAGTGAAGCTTTGTTACAGCCGTTCATGTAATAAAGTCATAATAATGTAAATGAACCGTGGCAATTGACATCCATTACATCTTTATGAACTTAATGAAATAAATACCCCCCTTGGTACACCAAGACTAAGGCTTTCAAATCCCCATTGCTGAATGAATCTGAAGTGTGTTGCATTGGCATGCAGCAGGAATCCTCTTAAGCTTATTTATGAAAACTACATGTGAACCGCGACGCTGTTATTTAAAAATGGTCGCAAAGCAGGAAACCATCAGCTAAAAATGTGGCTGCCATCATTAGTCATCTTATATGTTTAGGTAATTAAAATACTATAAAGTTATGCACCAGCTTAATAATACAAATGTGATGTAAAGGAATTAAAGCGTTAATACAGTAACTGAATAAAATTATTTGTAGTTTGTGTTTTAACTGGAGGTGGTAGTGAACTGTCAATCACCTTGTAGCCCCGCCCTAAATCATCCCCTGCTTTATGGTCTGTTTGACTCTAAATGACCATAATTTACTAAATGAACATCATGCTGTATTGAAGAAGACTTGAAACTAGAGATTGAGACATAAACTCATGTTTACAATGTTTACTGAGGGAATAAATCAAGAGAGAAGTAGAGTCATTTATATAAATTTCTATATGTTGCCTACTTGGACAGAGATCCAGGCGTACATGAGTTTTTAAGAATTGCTTTACTCAACAGCACTGTACAGAAAGACACTCTGATCAGCCACGCACTGCATACTGCAGGCTACTTTAGTCCACTACTGAATCAAACGTTTTCTTATACATATCAGCTTATATTGCCACTCTAACAACTTCATTCACACTGGCGACATTCTGCACATTCACACAACTCTCATTCTCACAAGCTACTGGTGGTTACTACGGTGTTTCCCGGTCGCTAGCTAGCTAGCTAAGTGATTCATTATATCCCGACACGTCATGACATTCAACTTCCAAACTGACATACGTTCATATTTGCCTTCCTAACAGTCATGCCCATGTGTCGCTACTCTTATACCATTTCATCACTTTCACCCACCTGAAAGTACAGAAAGACACTGATCAGCCGCACTGCATACTGCAGGCTAATTTAGTCCACTACTGAATGCCGTTAGCGTTACTTTTCCCTCGCTTTCTGCCCAAAGGACCCCTGAGCTGACCTAAGTGCCTGCCTGGACTTTAATCCTCGTAACCAAACATAAACCTCTCAAATCATTCAAACCTCCCTTGCAGGTAAACAAACAGATGTTAGGCGAGCAAACACAACAATTAACGATCAATAAAAATAATAAACAAATGAGAATATAGGGCGTCCATGTCTAGTTCTTATTATAGTGCCCAATGTTAATGGGGCCCCACACTTACAACCAGAGAAGTCGCCCCCTGGTGGTCAGGAGAGAGAATGCAGCTTGAACACATGAAGCATAGACTTCAATTTTCAGAACTGGAGGTTTCCGCCTCGTCGGATACCATAAATCAACAAAATAACATTTTAAAAGATCTCTAGTCAAACCTCAAATGACAGAAAATTATAAATATATATATATATATATATATATATATATATATATATATATATACACACACTCACCTAAAGGATTATACTAATACTGTGTTTGACCCCCTTTTGCCTTCAGAACTGCCTTAATTCTACATGGCATTGATTCAACAAGGTGCTGAAAGCATTCTTTAGAAATGTTGGCCCATATTGATAGGATAACATCTTGCAGTTGATGGAGATTTGTGGGATGCACATTACATTAAGCTGACGCTTTTATCCAAAGCGACTTACATTTTTGCTCTATACACCGTAGACACAGCAACGGTCTTGCTCAGGGACACTTTGACGTGTGAGCTATGGGGGGACTGGGGATCGAACTGGCTACCTTGTGGTTGCGGGATGACCACTCATCCCCCTGAGCTACAGCCGCCCCCACATCCAGGGCACGAAGCTCCCGTTCCACCACATCCCAAAGATGCTCTATTGGGTTGAGATCTGGTGACTGTGGGGGCCATTTTAGTACAGTGAACTCATTGTCATGTTCAAGAAACCAATTTGAAATGATTCGAGCTTTGTGACATGGTGCATTATCCTGCTGGAAGTAGCCATCAGAGGATGGGTACATGGTGGCCATAAAGGGATGGACATGGTCAGAAACAATGCTCAGGTAGGCCGTGGCATTTAAACGATGCCCAATTGGCACTAAGGGGCCTAAAGTGTGCCAAGAAAACATCCCCCACACCATTACACCACCACCACCAGCCTGCACAGTGGTAACAAGGCATGATGGATCCATGTTCTCATTCTGTTTACGCCAAATTCTGACTCTACCATCTGAATGTCTCAACAGAAATCGAGACTCATCAGACCAGGCAACATTTTTCCAGTCTTCAACTGTCCAATTTTGGTGACCTATTGCAAATTGTAGCCTCTTTTTCCTATTTGTAGTGGAGATGAGTGGTACCCGGTGGGGTCTTCTGCTGTTGTAGCCCATCCGCCTCAAGGTTGTGCGTGTTGTGGCTTCACAAATGCTTTGCTGCATACCTCGGTTGTAACGAGTGGTTATTTCAGTCAAAGTTGCTCTTCTATCAGCTTGAATCAGTCGGCCCATTCTCCTCTGACCTCTAGCATCAACAAGGCATTTTCGCCCACAGGACTGCCGCATACTGGATGTTTTTCCCTTTTCACACCATTCTTTGTAAACCCCAGAAATGGTTGTGCGTGAAAATCCCAGTAACTGAGCAGATTGTGAAATACTCAGACCGGCCCGTCTGGCACCAACAACCATGCCACGCTCAAAATTGCTTAAATCACCTTTCTTTCCCATTCTGACATTCAGTTTGGAGTTCAGGAGATTGTCTTGACCAGGACCACACCCCTAAATGCATTGAAGCAACTGCCATGTGATTGGTTGATTAGATAATTGCATTAATGAGAAATTGAACAGGTGTTCCTAATAATCCTTTAGGTGAGTGTATATATATATAGATCTGTATCAGTCTGCTCGTCCGTCCACCACTTTTGTTCCAGAAATACCCGATAACTATTGGATGGAATACTTCCTAGTTTAGTCGAAACATTGATGCCTTCTCTCTCCAGGCCCTGATGGCCGGACAGCATTGAAGTCTTCGGTTATTTGGTCCCTCAAGTGACACAAACACTCGAGTCCATTTGTTTGCTGTTTCTATTTTTACATGTTAAAAAGTGGCCAAGAATCGGTTTGCCAACTTCTCAAAATAGTTGCCAGTTGCAACCTGGCAACCCGTACTGCGGAGGCCTGTATTTCTTTATATGTTTTCAGCCACGCTGGCATCCCGGCTCACGGCATGTTGGTCAGATCCAACACTTTGGTCCAAACTGAAGCGTCCCAACAACTATTAACAGGATGGCCAATGAATGTTTGAACAAACTGTCATGATACTCAGAGGATTCATTCTAAAAAAAACTCTCCTGATAAGTAAAAACAAAATAATCTACGTCTGTCTTTATTAATATGTAAACTGACATTTTTGAGCAAAAGACACTCGATTGGGTCATCTGAAAATAATTTGTGTTACAATATGGAATTTTAACTTTTCCAACAAATACGTTTCATTCGTTTAATTTCAGCAGTCGAAGCACACAATCAGTATCCCACAATGCCTAAAAGTCTGCCCACATTCCCATTACCCCCGTCAGCTGTCTGCTCACATTTGGGACAAACAATTACGTTCTTACCGATTGTGTGTGTGTGTGTGTGTGTGTGTGTGTGTGTGTGTGTGTGTGTGTGTGTGTGTGTGTGTGTGTGTGTGTGTGTGTGTTGTCCTGGCCTGAGCTGATTTAATTAGCGGGATGGAGGGTGAGCTGGCAGCATGGAGGAGGATAAATGGGGCCGAAGACACAAAATAATTCCTGGTGCCATTATACTGATGCCGATGTGGTCATTCCGACACACCGGAGGGCCGAACGGAGGCATCTGGGCTCTGGGACGAGACAAAGAAGCAGACTGTCATCTTAATCCCGGACACGCTTGTTACCCCGAAAGCTCTTTAAAGAGGAGATGGGAGAAGAGAGGGAGAGGGAAAGACTTGATTTTATTTATTTGATGAGAGAGAGAGAGAGTGAGAGAGAGTGAGAGAAAGAGGGGGGAAAGAGAGGTAGAAAGAGCGAGATAGAGAGAGAGAGGAGAGGAGAGAGAGGCGGAAAGAGTGGTAGAAAGAGAGAGAGAGAGACAGAGGGGAGAGAGAGGAGAGAGAGACAGAGGGGGAGAGAGGGGTGGAAAGAGAGAGAGGGAGAAAGAGAGAGAGGGAGAGAGAGGAGAGAGAGACAGAGGGGGAGAGAGAGACAGAGGGGGAGAGAGGGGTAGAAAGAGAGAGAGGTAGAAAGAGAGAGAGGGAGAGAGAGGAGAGAGAGACAGAGGGGGAGAGAGAGGTAGATTGTCTAGTATCTGTATTACTCAATCAATTTAAGTTACAGTTTATCACAAACCTACAACAAAAATAAAAAATAAATAGTAAAAAAAAGAAAAAGAAGCACCAATCACAACTTCAGAACCATAGTATTGTCTCTGACTGCACACAGAATGTCCTTCAGAGCCCAAATGTCCACAAAAAAGTCTGTGTTTCCGTCTAAAAAAAAACAGCTTCCACCCTGAGCCGAGCAATCAGCATGGCCCCCATGTACAACCCTCCACTGGGGTCACCTGTCCTTTTGTCTACAGGGGGTTTGTCTACCGGGCGTCTGTACAGGGACCAACAGCCCCCAGGGGAGGATCCCCTGCCAAAAACCTCAGTCCACCTCGACACCCTCACCCCTGCCAGAGAACTCAAGTTAGAGGCCTTCCCAACCCGGTACGCTGCTTTCCACCCCAGAGTCTCAAGGTCCGTCAACTGGGCTGTCCTTAGCGACAGCAGGATGTCCTCCTCATCCTTCCACTGTCCTCCAGCAGCCCGAGCAGCAGCCTGCTGGACCGGATGACGGTCAGCTCCGCTAGATGAGGGATGGAAGTCTTCATTATGTGACCCAGCTTCACACAGCCGGCCTCTCTCAGTCTGGATCTCAGGCTGACCGACAGCAGGACCTGGGACGTAGTGTAGCTGCTCCCAAAGCGCCCGATCCTCCTCAGCAGCACACAGGCAGCATCAGTCCATGGTAGGCCCAAACTGTAGAGCAGTCTTTGAGCCATCAGCAGTCTGAAGGCTTTGGTGTGTGATGCGATGAGACCAGGTCCTGCCCTCCCTCCTGGACCGCAGCTCTCAGCCAGTGAAACCCGGACCAGAAGAAGTCTATTCTGCTTGATGACATCGGCAGTGACCACTCTCCACTCCTGGTCACTTCCACCATTAATATTTAAAGAATTTACCCTCACCTTGTGCATTGGAAAATTGAAAAGAGCGGTGATGTAGACAACCAACAGTAACAGACAAATTAAGTGCAACACATCCATGACAGTCTTACTTAAGAATTATTGACCTTTTGGAACTTTTCTTCCTCGACATTAACTGCCTGCAAGTCGTCAGGTGTTTTCTTAGTCAGTAACGTTTCTTCACATCTAACGACTCCCCCCCCGACCCCTTTCTGTATAGATAAAACACTCTGTACAAACCTTTGTATGTCTGGAAAATGATCTAACACTTGGACAGTTTTACATCTGACTCCCGTGCCTCAGAGTCTGCTTGTGAGTCCTGCTCACCGTGGTACAATCAGAGACTTCCACCGGAGGTTCCCTGATGAACCTGAGCCGTCAAGTGCCGGCCTTATAGGGGGGGGTGTACTGTTACACCCAGACCTTCTGGGTAGTTCTGTGTTCACTGTCTGTTTCTGTTGTGTTGTCTGTCACTCACCTTGGCTGCGGTCGAATAGTTTTTTTTGGTTAGGAACCTTCCTAACTGAGTGAAATGACCCGGAAGTACCTCAGTGTCTGCCATGATAAGTGCCGGTCGAATTGTCCAAACACAAAGGAAAGGAGCTTCAATGCTTCCTAACTTAGCTCCTTTAGCATAGGAACCACTGGACCTTCCTTTACGAAAGGAAAGGAGATAATGCCGACCCACAATTCCTTGCGGCGGCAACATTTAAAGTGACGTATCATTCGGCCGTTCACGAGAACAAATGATCATGACCGACAAACGCAGATCATGTAAATAATCATTAGCATAACTTGGAAATACTTTCAATAATCTGTTAAACCTGCTGGCAAACTACTAACGTTGCTGAAAACTACTGTGAAGTGATCAAACTGACGTATTTGATATTCTCTCTGGTGTTGTACTGCAGCTTCAGCCCTCATTCTTTTATTTTACTTCAGCTACAGAAGCTTTAATGACAGAGTTAAACTGGACGAGCTCTTCAGTCTGAGTCATGTTTCTGATTATCATCTTTTTAATCAACTATTTTGTTACATTACAATAAAACACTATCAAGTCAACACGAGTTGTATATGTTTCTCTGCATATTTGTATGATCCAATTATAATCTGCATATAAACTATAACAACAAAAATGGAGATGAGACACACATATGACACACATCGTTTGTGGGATTACGTATTTAATTCAGCATGTTTGAAACTCAACAAAGACAGTTTAGTAGCTTTGTACTGTGAAAAATAAGTTGGTTTCACTTTCATACTCCTTCGTTCCAACCTCGTTAATAAAGTAATACTATGAACCGGGTAATTATGTCGTCTGCATGGCGCAACACTGTAAGAAGACAGACAAAGTATTTAAGATCCGCTTTATTGTGGTCTGAGATGGACTACAGCATTGTAGTTTCAACGCTGCAGACAGATCGACGTCACTAACATGTGCCTGCCGTCGCATCATAACTACGTTGCTTAGTGAAAGTGGAGTCGGATTTGCTAAACTCCGCGGTTGTCTTTTCCTAACTCCTCATGAATTCTCCTTCCCATCTTTCCTTAACCCCGTGACGTTTTCCACAGAGGTTAAGGAAAAGTGCTTAGGGTTAGACGTTAGGAGGTAATTATTTGACTATTCGACCGCAGCCCCTGTCTCTCGTTTCAGACACCTCCCTCCTCGTGTCGCCCTCCTGTGTGATTGCAAGCCCTGCCCTCATTGTCTCCACCTGTGCGTCGTTCCCCTCTGTATTTAGTCTGTGTCAACCCCTTGTTCTGTGCCAGTTTGTCTCTAAATGTTTTGTGAACAGACCTGCATTTTTTCCTGTGTGCTTTTCCCGTGTATGACCCTTTTTTGTTCTCTCGTGAGTTTGCCCGCCGATTTTGATACCTCTGCCTCCCCGGACGGATTACCTGTGCACCAAACCCTGACCGGATTAAACATTTTGTTTTTTACACCTGACTCCCGTGCCTCAGAGTCTGCTTGTGAGTCCTGCTCACCATGGTACTAATTCCTTAACAAGTAATGTGGATGTAATCACTAAGTGGGTATAATACTGTAAGACAAAACTCATGTCAACATATCTATTCTCATATCACAATAATGATACAATATCGACATCTTGCCTTCTGTGTAATCTAACATACTTAGGTTATACAGGATCACTGATGGTAAAACTGAGGTTTAACTCGTGTAATGAGAAGACTTCTCTCTGCCTCTGAGAAAAATGTTGAGATGAACCGAATTTACATTAAAAAAAAAACTGTTCAAGACGGGCAGAAAATTGTTTGCATTATTCCAGACGAGAGAATCAGAACAGCAGCGAATCAGCTGAGAGGGAAAACATCTGCACGTTCTTTAACAGCCTGTTGAAACCAAACTCTGTGAAACACGCACACACACTGGAGGCAGGAGCGAGACACAACAGCTGTCCTTTTTTGAGAGGAACCACAATGGAGGAGCTCTGCAGGGGGGGAGACAGCACCTGCCTCTGCTTCCTCCCTCCTCCCTCTTTCCTCCTCCCTCCTCACCCACAGGACGTGCCCGGTCGAAGGCGTGCGTGCCTGCAGTCTTGAGGCGTCTATTCACCCCGCTCAGCTGCCTCATCTGCATACTGTTTGACTTGCTGCTTCTAATTTGGGTGCCGTCCCCTTTTGAAGGCAGATGTGTGTAAACAATGTCTCCTTTCATCTTCGCAGGATTAGGAGATGATGGCTTCTAGGTCATTAACCCCCGGAGGACTGACGGCGAACAAAGGCGGAACTGCCGCATAATCAGCCGGTTGCCCCGAGTGTATGGAAATGTGCAGCGAGCAAGCGAGCTCGTGAACGCGGCAATGCCTTGTTTGACTGTTACAGAAGGCAACGTGCCGCCACCATGCACCATGCACCAGGTACCATGCACCAGGTACCATGCACCATGTACCAGGCACCATGTATCAGGTACCGTGCACCATGCCTAGTGAGGTTGTATGTGGAATTTAAAACATAAAACCTTATCCTGCATGTGTTCATTTGTAATTATTACAAATGAATGTTAGTTTCTCGGTTCACTGACAGGAAGTAGTCGACTGAACATTATGAACAGAAAAATAAAACATTAATGATTCTGATCTGCAGTTTGTATGTTATGTTTACAGTGTTAGAGATGCCTTGTGGCGATACCACAAAATGAGTATCACCACACACACTCTCTCTTATCTAACCCACACCATCACTTGCACTGTGACCCTGCGTATTCCCCCGCAGCGATGCTCTGCATATTTATAGGCAACACGTGTACGTGGGTATTTCCTGATGTAGTATTTATGAGTACTCTTCGGTGTAAGGCGAGTACCACTCTGTGTGTGTGTGTGTGTGTGTGTGAAAAAGAGAATAATGAGAGGAAAGGAAGGCATGCACATGTGCAGCACACTGTGCGTTATGTATCCGGGCAGAAGAAGATCTTCTGAGTCTGAAATGCTGCACTGGACATGTTCACCTGAAGTCGTTTGTTTTGTGTTTAAAGCAATAATCATCACATTGCAACCATATCACCAGTTTATTTTCAACAGGAAGGTTGGGATTTTATTTTGGCACCTAAATCAATTCTGACAGTTAGTTTGAGTAAATTGAATTGTATTAAAACCATTAAAAAAAACAGCAGATGTTTAATTAAGAAACAAATGAGGTCTAAAAGAGTCAAACTCCAACAGTTGAACCTGCAGCTACGACGAGCCTGTCGGGGTCCGCTGACCCGAACAGGAACACAAAGCCCTCGCAGCTCTGTGTGTGTGTGTGTGTGTGTGTGTGTGTGTGCCATCATGAACGATGGCCTGAGAGGGAGTCTCCTGAATGTATGACCCATTGTGAGAAGCACAACAGTACACACACACACACACACACACACACACACACACACACACACACACACAGGAGGATCCCAAACCCACCCCAGCACGCTTCAATATGCCTGAATGTTCAGTTGCAGTGTGGGACAGCTTTTGATAATCAATCAGTCAAACTGTGTTTGTGCGGAAGGTTTTGTCCTGTGATCTGCTTTGCAACACAAGAAGAAGAAAGACCCAGAGACTTAAGACAAAAAGCCGCCTGATGAGCCTTAAAGCTGCAGAGCAGATAAAGGACAACTTTAAGAGCAGAAATAACAAAGAAGAACACCTGCCTCTTGACTGGGGGGGGGGGGGGATCCCGCTGACTCGCGATTGATTTGGGAGGTTAAATCCACTCCAGTCATCCAGCAGAGAAGAAAGGAGATTTCTCTTCAACTCAGACATTGATTATTAGTTAAAAGCATCTGTTCAAAGAAGAGGAGGCGACTACAGGTGCGTTCTGACTAGATAAAAGCCCCAAAACGTTCAGTCAATATCGGGATCAGACTCAACATTCACATGTTCCTCCCTGAGGGCTCAAGGGTCACTGTAAAAGACAGAATTCATGAATACACACTCTCCGTGGTTAACTTAACTCCCACTTGAGATTCTTGGTACCGCGAGACATTTAAAAAGTACTCTATGAATTTTAAAAATGAGGAATGTCTTTAATAAACTGCTTTCTAACAGTCTGAAGAGCTGTTTTGATGAGTTAATACGACACAATATGTTATTGATGTAGGCTCCAGAAGGCCTCCGTCATGAGCAAATCTCTTGTTCCCAAAGGCCCCAAAACTATGAGCTACTTGGCAAATTCCTCTGAGGCGTCCCTCCAGCCGGCAGGGGACAGCTGGGAGGGCATGAATAAAATAAATACTCTGGTGGGAGTAGAACAAAACCCACTTTGGAGCCACATTTACATTTTAAGCATTTGGCTAACGCAACTTCAGGGCCTTTGTGAGGGTGAAGAGACCCGCTGATGGACACCAAGAGAGAGACGAGTGCAGAGATCACAGCTTCTTAACTCACAGGATGTTCTTCATGTCACACGGATCATTCTGCGTTTTGACAATCGAGCACAGCTACAGATCCAAAATGTCCGGCGTTTGATCACAAAATATTCATCAGTTTAAAAAGATTGTTGGAAGTCAACAGTTCAGGTAGAAGATTATTTGCAATGCGAAGAACACATGATTTTTTTGCTTTTTCACGTAGAACGATTTCAACTCTGTTAGCATGCAAACATTTGCTAATTAGCAACAAACATTAGTTGAGCTGGGGCTGATGGGAATTCATTTCACAAGTAGTATCCAGGCGGCCACCTCCAGTTCTGAAGAGTGAAGTCTATGCTTCATGTGTTGAAGCTGAATTCTCTCGACTGACCACCAGGGGGCGACTCTTCCGGTTGTATAGAAGTCTACGCATCATGTGTTAAAGCTGCATTCTCTCTCCTGACCACCAGGGGGCGACTCCTCTGGTTGTATAGAAGTCCATGCTTCATGTTTTAAAGCTACATTCTTTCTACTGAACACCAGGGGCCGAGTCCTCTGGTTGTATAGAAGTCTATAATTCTTTCACATTTGGGAAGTTAGAACCTTTAAAATGTCATTTTTGCACTACACTACTTGGATTAATTGTCAATTAACTGTCTGTCAATTGATTAATTTCGTTTTTTTTATATAGACTGTTGGGTAAATAAACAGCACATATTTTATACAGTATGGTTCACTTGGTTCGTATGCAAAAATCTACTCAGGTTGTCATAAATGTAAAAAGTACAATATTCCCCTCTGAAATGTAGCAAAAAATGGAAGTACTTCATAATAGCACTTCAGTACTAAATAAATGTATTCAAGTACACTGTGAACACCTAGAACAAAGACACAGGGGAGTTTGTGGTTTAACTTTATTGAAGAAATTGTACTTTCTTGATTCTTGTTGTTCTGAGTTTGTACTCATGGTTGAATTGCACTTATTGTAAGTCGCTTTGGATAAAACCGTTAGCTAAATGAAATATAATGTAATGTAATGTTTTACATAAATCCTCTTTCTTTGGCTCATTCTCTAATCTGACGCTGTAAGCACTACAACACACATGTTCTTCAGCAGCTGCTCTCGCTGTTCTAGGAATCACATCTTATTTGGATTTTTCACTCGGCACAAGGCACTCTGGGTAAATATGTCGGCTAAATGACTCCAGTGGAGAATTAATCTCTTATCCGAGCATCATGGTGAGGAGAATCGAGCTGACGCATGAAGAAGCTGCTTCATGCTCGGATCTGCAGAGTCTGAGAGAAACCAGGTGGATGACTCGAAGGATTTGGAAACTCCTTGCCGTCTCAAAATAGAGTCGATCTCACTGTCTATCTGCAGACGTGACTCTGCAAACAAAGCAGGCGCTTTAAACTCCAGTCCAGTGATTTTCAACCACTGTGCCACACCAGTGGGTCGTGGGAGATCGTCAGGTGTGCCGTGGGAAAATATCCAATTTCACTTAATCGGTCCAAAGAAATCTTATTTAGTTGCTGCAAATAATTTTCCATTGTTGAGCGTCTGAGCCTGCAATATAGTGGCTGGCCTAGTAATTAAATACTCTTCCATGCCAGTAGGTATAGCGCAATAATGACCTACCATATATGTCAACTGACGGAAGTAAGAAAAAATGTCTCAAAAATCAAATAAATATTTTCGACAACCGTCAAGTGGATTACTGTGAAATGTGAAGCAAATATTCAAGATCTTTACAGGATGAATCCCAGAAACTCTCATTCACATGAAGCATATACTTCTATACAACCAGAGGAGTCGCCCCCTGGTGGTCAGGAGAGATACTGCAGCTTTAAGACACTTCCACATTTGCTTCACTCTCCAGAACCAGAGGTACTTTTGGAGCCTCAAGTGGACATTTGATAAACTGCAGCCGCCTCCACTCCTTTTTTTCAGCACCGGAGGTTTGCTGCTTTATACGGACTGTCGGACAAATTGATAAACACGATGCCACCGGTCACGGCGCGGCGGAGTACCGAGTCAGACTGAGCGTTTCACAGGATAAAACATTTCCCCAGATTGACACAGTGTTCTGTTTTTTTCTTTCTAAAGTGCACATTGAGTGTACGGAAATGGATGCATTTTCAATATCTCTCTGGAGGGAGAGGGGCTCAGTTTTCCCCCCAATTCCACTTTGGGTCGACATGCATTATTAAGAGCCGCATCTCTGAGAAAGTACCGCCGCTGTGTCGAATGAATAAATTGTGACGGCAAATGGGATGCGAGTGAGAACTGGGTCAGAGCGACTCGGTACAATATGACTCAGCATTACCGCTCCCCACTCCACTAAGCTCCCTCTCACACACAAACACACTCACTCCATTAAAACTTCTAGAGCTTCCATCTCCTACAGTCAGATGCCCAGCCGACAACATTTTTATTTTAAGGTTCTAACTTCTCAAATGTGAGAGAATCATATACTTCTATACAACCAGAGGAGTCGCCCCCTGGTGGTCAATAGAAAGAATGGAGCTTTAGTCAGATTTACAGTCAGATGTCCTCTGACCTGCCGCAGCATGCTTATCCCCCCCCCCCCCACAGTCATGATACTCTGTTGCTATAAATTTGGCTTTTCTTTGTTCCTACATCTTCTCTCCCACGAAGACATCGAATAACATCAACTCTTCTGCTATATCAGCACATGTATTACCGGCCCCACGGATCCGTGCAACATGAACACAAAACTCAGCGCTACCGAGGGAGTCAAACTCTCAAGGTGACACGGTTGATTGACGGTTTGCACTCCGAGCCGGTAAATCACTGTCACCGCCTCCGGTTGCACCAGCTGGACGACTTCACTCTCTCAGGCAGAGACGGACCTCGGAGCGGCCGCCATGTCGCCGCCATATATATATATATATATATATATATATATATATATATATATATATATATATATATATATACGTATATATATATATATATATATATATATATATATATATATATATATATATATATACACATACATATGTGTATATATATATATATATATATATACACATACGTATGTGTATGTATATATATATATATATACACATACGTATGTGTATGTATATATATATATATATATATATATATATATATATGTATATATATATATGCATATATATACACACATCCTTTTTCAAGTATGAGCTGATCACCATGATCCACAGGAGCCAGAAAACATGCCGTTTCGTCGTTGCTGGTTTCGACTGGATTTTCTGTGGTTGAGCTCACTCTCTGGGTTTGAATCCTTGAGTTCACTCTCTGGGTTTGAATCCTCTCGGCCTGGTGAAGAGCAGCACTTCAGTCTTTTCCAACATGCATTTGTAAAACCCCTGATGGAAAAAAAAAACTAACATGGGCACCGTGAATGAAAATAGTGACCTCTCGACAAGACTTTTATGCAGCTTTTAGCTTTTGCCTGCTATTGGAAAAATCCACATAAAGCTAGACTTATTTTAATATTAAACTCCAAAGGTAAAGCTCCATTCATCTCACAGGAGAGCTCTGTATTGATTCGCTGGTGTTTGTCTTCGTTTTTCTGGTCACAATGAGACGCATTCATGTCAGCTGAGGAGAGAGAGAGAAAAATCATATTTAGCTATAACTGAAATGACTGGATGTTAATTGCGGTCCAGTTTGTCGTAAAATTATCCGACTCATTGGACGAGTTAGAAGAGACGTCTGAACTCTTCAAATATAACGTCTGCATCTCTTAAAGTCTCAGCAGCATCTCAGAGTGTCGGCATGATCGAGAGTGTGGAGGAAACCAAACGACGGAAAGAGGTGCCGACTGATTGACTTATGAGGTATGAAGAGGACACGTGTGTGTGTGTGTGTGTGTGTGTGTGTGTGTGTGTGTGTGTGTGTGTGTGTGTGTGTGTGTGGGGTCTCTGTCAGGAGCATCTGTTGAGGCACGGGCCAGATGGAGTGTGTGTCGGGAATCTTGTGTGATGGCACGAGCTCCATTCTTCCTCCTCCTCCTCCTCCCCCTCTTCCTCCTCTTCCTCCTGCTCCTGTAAATGGGAGGCTCGGCCGGGGGGTCCGACAGATGTGTCAGT
Source organism: Myoxocephalus aenaeus (assembly GCA_038501785.1). Lineage (NCBI taxonomy): Eukaryota > Metazoa > Chordata > Actinopteri > Perciformes > Cottidae > Myoxocephalus > Myoxocephalus aenaeus. The sequence goes on along the minus strand of JBAMJR010000323.1, from coordinate 759,511 downwards.
TTAACACCAGAGGAGGAGACAAGAGTCCCTGGCTGACCTCTGACCTCTGTACACTTCTAATGTGCGCTCAATGGAAACACCCTGACTGTGTCACCGATAGCCTTCAGCCAATCAGAGCGCTGCTCCTGATATTCCCTTGAGGACTCGGCTCAGAGGGTCAGACTGTCCATAAAGGTTTATTAAAGAAACATACGGTGGAGCGTGAACGTCACCCAGTTATCTGATGCCATCGATATTCATTTCATTTCTATTTGTATTGACTAGAAGGCGGAGTTAAAAACCCTGCAAACCCCTGAATGGTCAGAAAGAACTCCCAATAGCGCCGAATAGTGACATCAGTATTAGTTATGTGCACCGTTAGCTATGAGCACCGTTAGTTATGAGCACGATTTATAAAAAATATTTTAATTTGATTTTGATGCACACATCCCACTATCTTTAAAAACTATATATATTTAAATATAGGCCATAAGCACCTTCAGAGCAATTCATAATTCACATTTTTTCCTGCATGTTTTGTTTCTTGGGAGATGATTTTCTATCTTAATCGTGCATTTGAGGATTTAGAGAGAGGCAGCGGGTCATTTGTGGAGGATGAAATGATCTTTATTTGGGCCTTTTGTTAATTTAAAGTGGGCGTGACAGCTGTGCAATCTCCCCATATATATATATATATATATATATATATATATATATATATATATATATATATATAAGCATAATATTAGCATAATATTAGCATCGCAGAGATGCCACTTATGAACATGATTCTCTAGGATTATTAGGTTTTATATTTCATTCCTTATTATCTTCTTGGTCTCAGCGGCCCAATCTACTCATCTGCTGTCTGCTGCTGCGATGACTGTACTTTCCTTCAGGGATCAATAAAGTTAATCATATCTCATTGTATCTTATCTTACCACACACACACACACACACACACACACACACACACACACACACACACACACACACACACACAGCTAACAAGCTCGTGGTCTCTTGATACTTGTTAGCATTAAACAGATATCCTGTCCACAGTTATCCGTCAGACACATGTGGAAAAGCTCATTTTACTCTGAACATGAGAGGCAGATGCAGTGTGTGTTTTAATTTGTCCGTGTAATCCAGCAGGTTTTTCTTTGATGAATAAACTAACTCATAAAAAAAAGAGTCAACACGTCGTTCGTCATTTAAAATCAGATGATTCATGTAAACCACCTGTGATGACGTGTCATCACAGGTGTTGGTGCACAGAAACAAGTCATCGGCATACATGAGACTTTTACTCAGAGATAATCATCGCAGTTCAACAAGGCGCTGACATTTGGATGAAATCTGTTCACTTTGCGTTACGATCAACTAGGGCTGAACGATTAATTGCATTTGCGATAATATCGCGATATGATAAAACGAGATTTTCTAACCGCAACGTGCGCGATTACAACGTCATCACGTGACGCGAGCGAAAGAGTGGAGAACTCGGCTGCATCAACTTTTCATGCGGCCCTTTAACCTGTTGCGCAATGGCCTCGGGCTCGACGGAACAGTCAGAAACTGACACAGCTGAGACTTTAGTCTCGAAGAGGAACAGCACGTCGGTGGTGTGGAACTATTTTGGTTTAAAAAAAGAAGATGCTGCGCAGCGTCAGGTGATGTGCAGAGCAAGCCGTGCTCCTGTTGCAACTTCACGGGGTAACACTACAAACTTGTTCCAGCACTTAAAAAAATACCACAAATCAACGTATGACAGCTGTATGGCCAAAATGCCGAGCACCAGTGCGCCAGACAAGCCAAATACCTCAAGACAGGGATCACTGACCGAAATGTTTGAAAGCGTCACTCCATATGAACGTAATTCAAAACGACACGGGGAAATCACTCGGGCAATAACCGAGTTCATAGCCAAAGATATGATGCCTCTCAGCACGGTGACCAAGCCTGGGTTCATGGCATTGCTAAAAACGCTTGATAAACGGTACAGGATACCCTCCCATACATATTTCAGCCAGACTGCCATACCGGCGCTGTACAAAAAGTGCAAAGAGAAAGTCGCCACGGAACTTAAAACGGTGGACTTTTTTGCTACTACTACTGATCTGTGGTCAAGCCGCACAGCTGAGCCTTACCAGAGTCTTACAGTCCATTTTATTGACGGAGATTTCAACCTCGGAGCTCGCTGCCTACAAACTACCTACTTCCCAGACGACCACACAGGGGAAAATATTGCAGCCGGCCTGAGAGAGGGGCTGCAATGGGATCTCAATGAGGAGAAACACGTCTGCATCACGACAGACAACGCGTCAAATATGGTGCTGGCTGCACGGCTTAATGAATGGACGAGGCTCCAGTGTTTTGGGCACAGATTACATCTTGCCATTGGTAAATTATCATGTTGCGCTCTGTGTGTGTGTGTGTGTGTGTGTGTGTGTGTGTGTGTGTGTGTGTGTGTGTGTGTGTGTGTGTGTGTGTGCAAAATAGAGAGATATGTGTTGATTAGTAATCAGGAAGCTAAATATATACAAATATATAAATTATGTTGAGTTGTGGAAAGCGGATGGGATTAAATAAATTCATATTTCCTCCCACTCCTTTTCTAATATGTAAATTGAAATATTATATTTTGATTTTATGTATATATTTATTATCTATATTTATTATCTATATATATATATATATATATATGTATGTGTATATATATATATATATATATATATATATATATATATATATATATATATGTCTTTTGTCAACTGTTTGTGTGTTAAACTCAAATTGTGTGTAATACACTACTTTTTATTTCTTTCAGAAAATGCACTCAAAGATGACAGTGTCAAGGGCAACAGCACTGTGCAGGAAGCTGGTGGGGCACTTTTCCCACAGTTGGAAGAAGAAGGCAGCACTGATGGAGGCACAGAGAGAGCTCAAACTCCCTGAGCACAACCTCATAACTGAGTGCCCAACAAGATGGGGATCTAAAGAAATTATGATTGCCAGAGTGCTTGAACAGGCCAAAGCCATTTCTCAGGTATTGTCTGGTGATCGATATGCACGCTCCCTCATCCCAACCTGGCAGGATATTGACTTGTTGGAGTCAATTCACAAGGCACTGCATCCTCGACTGGAATTTACTGATGCTCTTTCTGGAGAGGAGTATGTGAGCATCTCCTACCTCAAGCCAGTTCTCCACCTTTTTGCCACATCAGTCCTGGCTGAAGATGCTGAGGACACTGACCTGACTAAATCAATAAAAACCAAAGTCCTAGCATACCTCAATAACAAATATGGAGACCCAAACATCCAGGAGCTTTTGGATGTTGCCTGTTTCCTGGACCTTAGGTTCAATATACAGTACATCAGTACTGACAACATCCCTGCCATCAAGACCCGACTGAAGACAGAGATGGTAGACTTAGCACAACGTACATGTCATCGGGTAAATGATTATTATGTATTTCACAAAAACACAATTTTTCTGTCAAATCTAAATGGAAAACTAATGGCTGTTTTTTTTTCATCTAATAGGAGAAGAGGTCTCGTACTGAAACTGTCCAGATGCCTCAAAGTGCACAGCCCTTAGGGGAAAAGGCGAAGAGGTCTCTTGGCAGTTTTTTCAAGACCAGTGCAGCCTCTCCTTCTTTGCCTGTAAAACTTGAAGATGTCGCAGAGGCAGAGGTAAACAATTACCTGATGAGTCCTGCCATTGATGGAGAAGATGATCCCTTGGCTTGGTGGAGGGTGCACAAGATCAACTACCCACAGTTGTGCACCATGGCCCGCAAGTATCTTTGTGTACCTGCCACAAGCGCTCCCTCAGAGCGTCTTTTTAGCACAGGAGGGAATATTGTGACTTGCACTCGCTCATCCTTGAAGCCAGCAAAAGTCAATATGCTGGTTTTCTTAGCAAAAAATCTGTGAGCCACTGAGAACAAAACTGTTGGATCATTATGGCTGGCAGTGCCATACTCATAGTGAACTTTAGTCTTTATTTAATATAAACTTTATTTACTTTGATTTTACAAAATATTTTCAAAGTAGTAGAGGCAAATTCTGTTTCAGTTGTGTGAAATGTTACTGACTTGGGAGCAATAAGATACATATCATTTTAAATTTTGCACAGTGTTTACAAAGTGCATGCCTTTGTTTAAATTACTTAAATGCACAGTGGCAAAGCCACATATGTTTCTGGAATGAACAGTTCAATAAAAATGCCATTTATTTCAAGTTTCATCTTTTTATTTAATTCTAACAAATAGGCCCAGCCAATGGGAAGGAACATTTTACATTAAATATATCTAATATTGTGTTGGTCATATTTAAATCATTCATTATGTTTTGTTTGGGAAAAGAGAGGATAAAATCAAATAAAAAAAATTGTATATTAAATCGCAATTGCAATATTGGGGGGAAAAAATCGCAATTAGATTATTTTCCCAAATCGTTCAGCCCTACGATCAACCCACCACTAATGATCCTGCATCCACGGGCCTAACCAACAGGGGGTGACTCCTCTGACCAGTCAACAATTTCAGAAAATAATGTGGACAAACAAACTAAAATGAATCTGAACCGTGCACTAAGGCTTACAAGGCTTTGCGAGCTTTAAAATGCACTTATGAAAATATTTTGCACACACACACACACACACACAAGCACTGTAATGTAATATGTGTCTTAAATATACAACACAGCAGTTCTGGGAAATGTGGGAGACAATTAGCTCTCATTGTGACTCATCCGGAGCACATCTGCTTGTAGGTGGGAGACCGACCTCTGTGTGTGTGTGTGTGTGTGTGTGTGTGTGTGTGTGTGTGTGTGTGTGTGTGTGTGTGTGTGCTGAGCTCATTGTAACCTTTGTTTACCATAAACACAGGAGACAGATGCTGTGGGCTCTGACTCTGTTGTGGATCGTTCTGTTTAACTTCACTGAGCGGCGGCACGATAGGACGCCGAGGACGAGGAGGACGTCCCCTTCTAATTAAAATGCTCACTACAGTGTGTGTGTGTGTGTGTGTGTGTGTGTGTGTGTGTCGTCTTGTAACTCGGTTCTCCTGGGAACCAGCTTTGGATTCATATCTTTGGGGCTTGTTTTCTGTAACAAACAGGAGGACATGCTGGCTGCTGTTTGCTTCTTTGAAAATAAAAAGGAGTAATCTGTAACGTTGTGCATGTTCATGAAATTGTAAACAAGACGCATGAGTGTGGCACTAGTGGAGCGAACTCGATGCAACAACAGGAATTGAATTGACACGAATAGATGTGTATTTGCGATAGTTGATTCTCTTTGAGCTGGAGAGGCGCCATCCCACCAATGAGATCAATATGTTGCAATATCACATCATGGAAATTGTCTCCAACTGGTCAATGTGCCAACATGCAGATATACAGTCAAGGCAAGCTGTTCAAAAGGTTTGTGAGTTAATCGTGCGTTTATCGTGCGTTTATCGTGCGTTTATCATGCGTTTATTGTGCATTAATTGTGCGTTTATTGTGCATTTATCGTGCGTTTATTGTGCATTCATAGTGTGTTTATCGCGTATTTATTGTGTGTTTATCGTGCATTTATTGTGTGTTTATCGTGCATTTATTATGTGTTTATCATTTGTTTACTGTGCATTTATCGTGCGTTCATTGTGTGTTTATCGTGCATTTATCGTGCGTTTATCGTGCGTTCATTGTGTGTTTATCGTGCATTTATCGTGCGTTTATTGTGCGTTTATTGTGCATTTATAGTGTGTTTATCGCGTATTTATTGTGTGTTTATCGTGCATTTATTGTGTGTTTATCGTGCATTTATTATGTGTTTATTGTGCATGTATCGTGCGTTTATCGTGCATTTATTATGTGTTTATCATTTGTTTACTGTGCATTTATCGTGCGTTCATTGTGTGTTTATCGTGCATTTATCGTGCGTTTATCGTGCGTTCATTGTGTGTTTATCGTGCATTTATCTTGCATTTATTGTGTGTTTATCATGTGTTTATCGTGCATTTATGTACGTGTTTATCGTGCACCCAAAATATGGATGTTTTTTGTTTTTTAACTGGTTGGATGCAATATATACGGGCATTATTTAAAAAAGTAAAGATGGCGACGACCACAATGTCAAACTCCAGGCTTCATAACAGTCGGCACAACGACTATGTGCACTTTATAGATATATATTGTTACAGGAACTTTTTGAGGGGAATAACTGTTTATCGTGCATTTATCCTGCATTTATTGTGCATTTATTGTGTGTTTATCGTGCATTTATGGTGTGTTTATCGTGCATTCGTGCATTAATCGTGCGTTTATCGTGCATCTATTGTGTGTTTATCGTGCATCTATTGCGTGTTTATCGTGCATTTATTTGAACTGTCCCATTTCCTTTTGTTCCAAACGAGAGACAAAGTCAGCAGCTATCTGGTGGACATCGTGGTGCAGTGAGACACACATATTTAATCTCGTGACCACTAAACAAAACTAATATGCAAAATGCTCGCCAGCGAATATTATATGTCTCTGGCTTGTATTGTGAAAGAAAAGAAGGAGTTGATCATGTCTGTGTTGCTTGTGTCAGGCTGGAAAAGACTAATACACTTTAATGTCTGTGATTGGTTGATGCTTTTATTGGCTGTGCAAAAGCTCATAAAAATGTAGTTATAGTGCGTGCGTGCGTTTTAACGAGTCCCGGTCGCTTGTCATTTGCTGCCATCGTGGCGCTCTACTCGATGTGAGTTTAAGAGCTGCTCAGGTAATTATCATGCAAGTAACCAGGGACAAGGACACAGTCTGAATATTTTCCGTTCATTCCTCTCTGATGACTCCGTCCTCAAATGTCTTACTTCATTTTATCTCTCATTTTCTCCTCTCCCTCAAGTGCTGAGGTGATTATGTCATGTCTGAGGGGTATCGAGGGTGTGTGTGTGTGTGTGTGTGTGTGAGAGATTGAAGCCCAGGTGGAAACACCTCGCAGTCGGGCCGTGTTGAGAGTCAACATGAGATAAGACGAAGATGTCGTGGAGAGAGTCGTCACTTCGACAGGAAAATAGACGCAGACTGACTCGCTCTGCGAGTCGCTCGCAGTCAGACAGCCACACACACCTTTAAAGATAAAATAAACGAGGACTGACTCCCTCATCCTTAGACACTCCTGACGTTAAAGGACACACTCTGGGGGCTGTAATGTGTAACTTTGGTCACATGACACACATGTAAATAAATAGTGAGGACAATTAAGTCCCAAGTATTCTGGGAAAAATCCATATCAAGTCAACTCACTAAAGAAATAGAAAAGTCAAGTCCTTTCAGAAACATTGTTGTTTGCACTGCTAGCTGCTCGCCGATGCCATGTTGAGAGCCATGTGGAGGCAACCCCTCAATATGCTCTGAATTCATAATGTAGCACCTACAAATCAAAGTCAACGATCAAGTCATTTAAGAAAAGTTCAAACCAAGTCACAGACAAGTTCAAGTCTCTGTGCACGCCCCCCTTCATGACAGATTAAAATCAGTGATTTTCAACCACTGTGCCGAGGCACACCAGTGTGCCGTGAGAGATCATCAGGTGTGCCGTGGGAAAATGTCAGATTTCACTTAATCGGGCCCAAAAAAATATTATTTAGTTGCCGCAAATAATTTTCCATTGTTGAGCGTCTGAGCCTGCAATATAGTGGCTGGTCTAGTAATTTCCTATAGAACAGGTCTACACCTTGTTCTGTTATTAAACAAACTAAACGGTCGTATGTTATTGATCGTATCTACACGACAGCATGTCATTTCGGTCTCTACATGGTCACGTTACAACTCTTCTCTGCTCTCTGTCGCGCACGCCGGAGTTCCGCCCCGATGGACACAGGTGAGCACACAGCGGACAGAGACAGAGAGCGGCGAAAAATATGTTGCACGTGTGACCACGGGCCGCGACCTGGCCTTGATCAGGTTCAAATTATACTTTTACTGCACCTTCAATACTGCTAAAAACAACTAAAGAGCTTGCAGTTTAAAAGGATCCATGTGGCAGTGGATGGCTTAATGACACAGGATTATTTCAGGAGTATCACATTTATTATAGTCGACAACTTTGACACAATATTAAAATACAGGACGTCCAGCACATCTAAAAAGGTTAAAACCAATACAACTAAATGAACTAACTAACATAAAACCATGCAACACAAAACCAAGCAATACAAAACCATAAATATAAGTAAATTAATGAGTTAAACAAAACAGCAGCGGCAGTCAGCGTCTTGAGCTGGACCTAGAGTAAAAGACAGATAAGCATGAACTCACAGCAAATATGCCTCAACTCAGGGAGCCAACGTCCACGCCTACCGAAGCCTGGGAGTCAAAGAGAGAAAGAGGTAGCTCATGGTGTGGCTTTTTATGGTGGCCCAAACTAATTGGAACCAGGAAGTAGGAGGGGCTAAGGTCTACTCAGCCTTAACTGCGGCGGTATTTATTACAGGTGGGACGCAAGAGGAAATGCTGATTTTAAATGTTCACCGTCTGCTGTTAATAGGTTGCTCTAGCGTGACTCGCCGATTCTTGTCATTTTGCCAAAAGCCGATCTTTATTAGATCTCCGTGAGGTCGTCTTTTCTGCTGTTGCGTCTCTCAACATTGAGCATGAATTGAGAGCCGTATCAAATCTACAAACGTCTACAAACTCCTCTCCAAGCCGGAAAGTGGCTGTTAACGACGGGCAGACTGGCAGCCAGGGTCTTCAAGCCTCACAGCTGATCTCCGTGGACCGAGCGGGAGGCTCTCTTCTTGCAGGTGAAACCCGAGGCTCGACACTGGCAGGAAGGTAAAAACGAACAGGATAACAAACTCACAGGAGACTAAAGGACTACTCACGGGCGGAGATGCCAGGTTGGCAAACGGACGGACTGACACCAGAGGTGAGGAAGACCGGAGTATTTGTCAGCAGGAGGTAATCAGAGGAAACGAGAATCAGCTGTGAATCAGCTGCTCAGGGAAAGAGGCGCAGCTGTGGGCAGAACTCACAGAAAACACAGGGTTAGGCACAAATCCTCACAGATACAACTTGATGGCTCACATATCTGCACTCATTCCGTTTTGTTTCGCAAAAAAATAGCTTGTTTTCCACAATAAGCTATTTAGTAGTAACTAAATATTAGTTATTTTTTGCACGGATATAACTTTATTTTCATTTTTTTTAACAAAGTGATAACACATTTTAATTTTTTTTGTCTGATGGAGCGATCTGGTTTATTTGAAACACTGAATACTCTCCATGCCAGTAGGTAGCGCAATAATTACCTACCATGTATGCTGTATTATGCTACAATGTGACATTTTGTAACTTCTTTGGTTGTTGGTGTGCCGCGGGATTTTTTTATTGTAGAAAATGTGCCGCGGCTCAAAAAAGGTTGAAAAACACTGGATTAAATGACTGATGCTGGTCTTCGGGCTCCAGACCGGACCGACCCCTCTGTAAACTACCGGGAGCGAGCAGGTTGGTACACGTCTCCGACCTCTCAAAAGCAAAAGCAATTAGAGGTGATCATCAGTCAGTTTTTTCAAGACAGCAGCCAGAAGCTACAGCAGCTGTTCTGCAGCCACATCTGAAGTCAGAAATAAGATGTTTACAGCAGTCGAAACGTTCAGGCGAAAAAAAGAAGAAGAAGAAAAAATCACGTGAGCCGAAAACCACACAAGTGAGGTTTGATCACTCGTCCTCAAAAAAGCTTTCATCTCCGTTTTTTTACACTTCATCTCTTCTTCCCTGCTGGACTGTTCATGTTAATACTCCGCTTCTCAGGAGGTGATTGATGGAAGATGAAAATAATGACAACATACACTTCCTTACCTCCATCAGCAGAGATGAAAGAGGATGTTGTTCTCACTGATCTGACTCTCTTTTATGTCAGCTCAGTGTGTTTCAGACTTCACAAGAGCAGCTGGCACACATTGAAGGGAACTGTTTCATGTTCACGGTGCGTTCACGGCCCCAAAATAAAAAAAAAATTTTTAACTGGTTGGATGCGATATATACGGGCATTATTAATAATTACAAGTTCTTTAGGGCGGGGCTAAGAGGTGATTGACAGGCCGACACCAGAGACGTATAACACCATCTCTACGTCACTCCTCCTCAGTCCAAATATGGTCACTTCCTGTTCACTGGTTACAAAAAAACACGACAGTCGCCGCAATGACTATGTGCACTTCCTATAGATATATATTGTTACAGGAACTTTTTGAGGGGAATAACCAGATTCCTTGTGGAAACCAGAAACCTTGTGGAGTTACACTGAGTGTGTTGAGGGGGGAAAGTGTCTTTTTATGAGTTCTAAACCCATTTAGAGACATCTAGACCTCGACTGCCCTTTAGTGTGACCTCATAACTCAAATTAAGCTTTGCTCCTTCGCTGCAACTGGACAGGTCAGCCGTTAACCTCGTCTGTGCAGAACCACCAACCCATTGCCATCCCATCGCTCTCACATTAAAAACATCAAGTTGAACTTTTTATTTTTGGGCCTTTCTGAGTTTTCTTTTTGCACCAGATCTGCCGGTCTCCATTAAAGCAATGCTCTCACTGTGCTGGCCATGTGGGAACGGAACAGGACGTCCACGCTCTGTCGCTTCGTTGCAGGGTCCCCGTTTGGCTGTGTGTGTGTGTGTGTGTGTGTGTGTGTGTGTGTGTGTGTGTGTGTGTGTGTGTGTGTGTGTGTGTGTTTCTCATCGGGGAATACAGATGTAAAGTGAGGATACGTTTACCGTGTCAGACAGGACTGTGGGTGGAGGAGAGGACAGCCGTGTGCCAGCTCTCTGCATGCTGTCAGGACATATCTGTGTCTCACACACACACACACACACACACACACACACACACACACACACACAATAAAAACAGATGCACAGACAGTGTAATAAAAACACATTCTCAGACACAGACTCATTTCCATGTCACATTTACAGACACATGCATAAACATCACAGAAAACACACTCATCTCCTACACACACACACACACACACACACACACACACACACACACACACACCCCACCCAGCCTCCAGTAGTGTACCACACACACGAGGCCTGAGAGTCGTGTCGGCTCTCGTCACAGGAACAGGAACATGACTCAGACTCTTCCTCCAGAAGCTGCGTCCTCACAGAGTTCTGTTTCATTTGAGATCAGAGGAGACGCTTCTCTGTCACTGTGAGTTTGTGTTGAAGCCAGCAGGAAGAATTCATACCGAAAATCACAGCCAGAAGCTGTAAAATCCGTCATTACTTTCAGATTATTTTGTCATCTTTCCGACGGTCCTTGAACACATCACGTGCGACAAACGCTTCCGTCAAAAAAAGAAGCCGAAATGTAAAGTTAAATATAATTCTACATGTCAAATCTAATTTGTAATTTTGCCCAGAATAAACCATTTGCTTTAATCAGATTCTGTCAAAAACATAAAATTCTGAACCAGGAAGCCATGATGGATTCTCCTGAGACCAACAGTCACGTGACAAAAAGTCAGTGAAATTTCGACTGAACTGCGCAGAGAGGAGAGTATATATATATATATATATATATATATATATATATATATATATATATATATATATATGTTAATACACGGTAGGCTCTACGTGTTGTGGACACTTTGAGAAATGTTGGATATACAGATTCCATTGTTTTCCAATAATGTTATACTTCACAGAAGGTGCAGGACTTATATATTGCAGTTTATAAAAAAGAAACGAGGCCACAGAGAGCAAAATGTGACAGGAGCAAAAAAATAAATAATATGATTTAAGAAAGACTTGGCCTTCTTCCTAAAATCCTCCGACATGTTCAGAATTAATTATTTGTGGCGCCTGAACAGCTCGCGCGGGCCTCAAACAAATGACCAGGTGCTGCACCTAAAAACGACTCTTTACTGGCTGAGCATCACGCCAGTCTCCTCCCTGAGAACCAAGTGAGGAAGATTACACGTCTGAAAGCATCATCCTCGGAGACGGACTGCACACGTTGCTCTGAGTGTAAAAGACGTCGAAGCACCGCATGAACCAATGACCTGCTGGAGGAGAACTGCATGTGCTGCATCAAGAGCAGCTGGAAACAACAAGGTGAGGGGAAACATGGCTGTTTATCTGCGAGTGCAGAGCGGAGTTGTTGTGTTTGGATTGAGGTTATTATGTTATTATTTCTTCTTGGACAACCAGAGATAAGCAGCAGCTGCATGTTTCACCTCCTGCTGCTGTTTACTGCTGAGGAGCTGCTGCTCTCACAGATTTACTGAGCTAATATATCAGCTGCAGCAGCGCTCGGTGCAGCGAGACGGAATGCAAATACAGCAAACACACACATGCACACACACACACACACACTCACACAAACGCAGGTAATTGGGGAAGCACTAAGTTATTCTGCAGCCGTGCTGCTGACAAATGGACCCCTGAAGACAGCTCACACACTTATATTTTATTTCGTGATGAGATATTTGGATAGTTGGTGCACGCTCCCTGAAGTCAGAGTCCTTTGCTGGGATTTTTTATCTTCGGCTTCATGTAGAGTTTAATATGAAGATCAAGCAGAAGAAACATTTAGTTCAAGTGTTCTCTTGTTATCTGCAGAAACAAACTAATTCCATCTTCTTTAAACGGGTTCACACTGTAACGACGTGTGTGAAGAATAAACTCATGAACCAACACACTGCTGAGTCATTCACTCACTTTGTTATTTCGCCCACTTTTACATTTCAAAGGGAAATATTGCTCTCACTGAACCATGATACTTTAATATACAAACTTCCTCCAATTCCTAGACTCTCACGGTGGAAACAGCAGTGTTTCTGTCGTTTAGCGACGCCGCTGTCAGTGATCACAGTCTTTACATCCTTTACATTCTTTACAGCAGGGGTGCCCAATACGTCGATCGAAGGTAGTGCATGCCATTAAAAAAATGACATAAATCCATTTAATTTAGGGTTAAGAAACCCACATTACTCTATCAAAGATCAAACTTAAAACAGATGAAAATAACAAAGACAAAGATTAAACACATGTTATTATATTAACTTTGTTCAAAGCTTTTTTGTCATAGTTGAGAAGGACATAACTCTAATAAGAACATGCATGTGGTCTGGCTGCAGGACTCACCATCACCCCTGAATGACCCGCCGAGATCCAAAGTGAGGAACATTTTCAACTTCTCAATTTGATTTAATGAAAATATGGTACAGTTTGAACCTGAGATAGTATCACAGTATGCCAAACACAGAAATATTCCCTTTTACACTCAATTAAAAAACTAAAAGTGCATCTTAAGGACACAAGGTAATACAACACACATAATAATTTTATAACTTCAGCCTTTTTTAACATAACAAATAAAAAAAAGGTTGGAAATGAAGTGAACTATCACAAATAGTCCGGTGTGTAAACTACGCAAGTGTGTTGTGAACGCAGCATTGAGGAGTGTGTGAATATTCAATTCAATTCAGGTTATTTTATATAGCCCAAAATCGGGTCCGCGAACGACTGAAAACGGCTCCGTGATTTCATGGCTTTCAAGCCGTCCCGGGCCACATAAAATGACGTGGTGGGCCGTGGGCCTTGAGTTTGACACCAGTGCTTTACAGCCTTCTCATCCTTTACAGCCTTCACATCCTTTACAGCCTTTACATCCTTTACATCCTTTACAGCCTTTACATCCTTTACAGCCTTCACATCCTTTACAGCCTTCACATCCTTTACAGCCTTCACATCCTTTACAGCCTTCACATCCTTTACAGCCTTTACAGCCTTTACAGCCTTCTCATCCTTTACAGCCTTCTCATCCTTTACAGCCTTCACATCCTTTACAGCCTTTACAGCCTTTTCTTCTTCCTTTACAGCCTTTTCTTCTTCCTTTACAGCCTTTTCTTCCTTTACAGCCTTTGAAGACGTGATGAGGCTCTGTGTTATGAAGTCTCGTCTCAGAGGTTTCCGTGTCGCGCTGTGAGCTGAGCGACCTCGTAGCTGCTCGTGTGGCATTTTATTGTGTTTTGTTTGGACGGCAAAAATACGATTGTTGAGCTAGCAGGCCATTTGCTTGACTTTCACTTCATTATATTTCTGGAACTTGCCGGGGGCCAATAAAACATGGGCCGCATTCCGCAGTTGGCCTGCGGGCCATAGTTTGGATACCCCTGCTTTACATCCTTCACATCCTTTACAGCTTTTTCTTCCTTTACAGCCTTTACATCTTTCACATCCTTTACTTCCTTTACATCCTTTACATATTTCACATCTTTCACATCCTTTAAATCTTTCACATCCTTTACTTCCTTTACATCCGTGACAAACCCCTCACATGTCTTCATTGGGGAGGCTGATGCGGTCACACCACAGGACTCCGGTGGGCCGAGAGAAGGTGACCTCTGTTACAGCGTGATGCTCCAACAATTCCTCATGATGCAAACGCAGAAGAATGGAAATGTACTACTGTTTTTGTTTTGTTTGTCACATAGTTGTTGTGTAAACAATGGGCTACAACTGCATTTCTTTGTTTTGCACGATGCCGATAAAGGACCCTCGAATGCTTGAAAATATTATATATTTCCAAATGAGATCTCAGAGGTTAACTGTTTACACAACAAAAACTACACAATGTAATAAACACAATTGTAATAAACCAGAATTAAAGTGAAGGACCTGAATACAGGATTGGGCGATTCCGTTTAGCAGGGCGTGAACCGTGATTGGCCGGCTCACAGGAGCGTCTGAAGCGGCTGCTGAGCTCCTGAATACCGACAAGCTTTTCACACGATACACGGCAGAGGTTTGTTTTCCTGTCTCCTAATTGGTTGAGTACATTTATCTGTTAATTAAATACAGATGCAGCTGAGGCTCAAATGGAAGAACTGCTTTTAGTTTCTCCTCTTCTGACAGATGGAGCTGCCAAAGACTTTGGATGCTACTTTGTAGTATTTCCTGAATGTGACCTTTGAACAAACAGCAACTCAAGGTCCCCTTTCTAGCTCCAAGCAGAGCTTTCTACCATATCACATGGACATCAGCAGCAGATGGATCAGAACCAATCAGCAGATTGATCAGTGGCGGCCGGCCAATAGACAGCCACGGGGCCTGGCCCCTCTCACCTTGAGCCACCAAAATAGAAAATATATATATATATATATATATTTATAATTCATATTTGTGTTGTCAAACTAAACTAAAATGTTTTTATTTTTAATAAATTGTTATTAAGACATGGATATACTGGTGTTTGTTGTTTCTCTCTCTGGTAGTAAGTGTTGGGTATAAAGTACACTAATAGGGAGTAAATACAAGCGTAAATGTTTTTTAACAATGGCAAGAGTCAGTAAAACAACACTCAGTGTCAAGGTCTAACACTAATGAAGATTATTAATTAGTCCTAGAGTCAAATGTAAATAACACTACTAGTGTTATTTACATCCTAGTGTCAAATCTGAGAAAACTTCTTAGTGACTGTAAAATGTAAAATATTAACTCTTACCAGAGTTGAATTGACTCTGAAACGTTAACACTATGTTCAGTGTAACTTTAACACTATGTTCACTGGCTTAGTGTTAAATTTGACTCTAAGTGTTGCATTAGCACTGTCAATTTCACTGTGAAGGACAGAAGAGCAAAGTTCCTTGACAAATAATTTGTCTCAAAAAAACATGCAGGTTTCCTCACCACACTGAGCGTTTCCCCAACAAACAAGGTTCATATTCAAATATAAACGTGTTCTATTAGACTATATACTGTGTATATGTATATGATATTTATATTTTATTATAATATATTCATGATATTTATATTGTATATTTATGATATATGGTATTTATATATCATACTATACTGACTATTAGTATATATATATATTAATATACTGAATTGTATGAATAAGATGTCCTTATTATGTCAGTGTTGGAATAAATGTTAAATATTTAACTGCAAAGTAGTAATGCGTGTTTGATTTTTTTGCATTGAATGTAGTATGTATAACGATTGATGTATAATATCAGTCGGTATACTGGCTACATTTGTAGCCAGTATACCAGTCTCTCAGTCGCCCTGTAGCTCCAACGCCTCTGAAGTGATGCAGAATATTAGAAAGAGCTTTCTTGTTGGTGTAGATGTTCATGTATGTAAAGGTTAGCATTTATACTCGCTATAAGATTAACTATTGATACTAATACTACTGTTTTGATTATTTACTATTTATTTTATTTTATTATGTTTATTTATTTAAATGTCAAGGATTGCTCTGTTGTGCTGAAAATGCAAAAAAAAAAGAAAGAAAAAAAGAGCTTAAATCTCAAAACTCCTGTCTCGGCTCCATTAACACTTGGAGGTCTGGGGGTCAATTTCTTGATTTTTCTTGATTTTACATACTTTTTAAATTCCCCTTTTTAAAGTCACTAGCATATGATACAAAATCATGTGTTGTATATCAAAAAATACAGAACAATCTCAGCCATCTATATAATGAGGCACCATTGTCCCAAAGGCACAAGTGTAAATATGGAAATATGACTAAAGCTGAAAAATTGAATCTTGATTTTGGAAATGTCTCATATTTGTTGTGAAAACATAACTTTACTCCGGTGGGATATCGGTTTTGGTGATGGAAATTGGTTTACCAAAAGGTCTTAGGTTCACAAAAGCAGTGGAATATATGAATAAAATGGTAGACACATGTAATTTAATGTCTAAAAAAATGTATTATTATATGGTGGGGATGATGAGCTGTGGCTGGCTTTGCGGCCTGCTAGGTGATGTGTTCATGCAGGCAGACGGACAGGGAGGCTGCTGCAGCAATGCTACATGTTGCCCTCTGGACCCTCACAGCTCTGAATCCACTCTGTAAAATACATTAATACAGTCAGTATGAGTTCAATGTAAGAAAGTTAACGTGATAGAGACAACAGTTGATTATGCACCGTTCAGTCATAGACACGGAAGATAACAGCCAACACGGCACTATTTACTGACGCACTAACCGCTACGAAGCTCTCGTCAACACACAAGTTATGTTATTTACTGTCTTACAAACATATAATGGAGGTCCAACACTACTGGTCGTACTATGTTCACTGTAACAAGTTAACGTGATAGATTCAACAATTGATTGTGCCCCGTTTAGTCATATATACGGAAGATAACAGCCAACAAGGCAATGTGTACTGACGTGCTAAACGCTACGTAGCTCTCGTCAACACACACGTTATTTACTGTCTTACAAACATATCATGGAGGTCCAACACTACTGGTCGTACTATGTTCACTGTAACAAGTTAACGTGATAGATTCAACAATTGATTATGCCCCGTTTAGTCATATATACGGAAGATAACAGCCAACAAGGCACTGTGTACTGACGTGCTAACCGCTACGTAGCTCTCGTCAACACACACGTTATTTACTGTCTTACAAACACATAATGGAGGTCCAGCACTACTGGTCGTACTATGTTCACTGTAACAAGTTAACGTGATAGATTCAACAATTGATTACTCACCGTTCAGTCTCACAGAAACGCTGTGGCCAGCTATCTGGCCCGTTAGCTCCGGCTAGCTCCTTGTTAGTGAATCCTTCAGGCTCTGAACCTGCAGTCAGTCCCCTCCAATATAGCTTTGCTCAGGACTCTTTGCTTGGCACCTTCTTACTCACAGTGAAGCTTTGCACGCCTCATACATGTCCATGTTTAGATGCTCAGATGCGGAAGTGGAAACCATATCCGCCAGATTTTTAACCATATTTATGTGACGTATTATTGTGATGATTATAATTTTATTAAACATTTAGACACCTGGTGTAACGCTTCGACGCGGGCGCCGACCTCAGAGGGTTAATGTGGAGTCAGACCGGGAAACGAAAAAAGACGCTTAAAAACCAACTCATCTTGGTTTCCTTTTATTCAGCGGTTCAATATGTTTCCTGAGATCAGGTCTAAAGGCTTCATGACACCAGAGACGACGTTCACATGCAGCAAATATTCTGTTTCTGGCCCTTATTCCCCAAAAAAACTAAAACTATATTCTTAATAATCTGTTTACATGGTTTATAATGAAAATTAATATACATATATATATATATATATATATATATATATATATATAGACCTCAGTGTAGTCCTGGTCCTCTGTAGACCTCCATCAGTAACGAGACCACCAGAGAGAAGATGGTCTGGTTCTATAGAGTTCTTCTTAAAGCTCCTCATTGGAGCCACCGGGTCGGATTCTGGTGAAACCAGATGACATAATGCAGGTTCACCAGAACCTCCTTCGGGTGAAACCATGACATCCTTCTCTTCTACATACGACACGCTGAGACTCTTTTCTTTTCTGATCAGGTTCAGGTTTCCTTTGAGTGACGTCATTAAACACATGGTCATGAAGCTCCGCCCCTCTCTCTGACAGACAGAACAGAAGCTCCGCCCCTGGGTCGTTTCCCGACGACGACCTCGTCGCTGCAGGTGATACATATTTACACAGCAGGTAATTAACTCCTTAATTAGAACCAGACCCCATGGCAGCGGGGTCTGGTTTAAAAGTGGATCTGGTTATGGAGACCGCTGCCATATCGTATCTAAATCACGCACGCAGATGGATCTATATGACCATGCTGATGTTGACTAATGAGGGTCTTTAGCCTTGTCTTCCTTTGAATACGAGCGTCCTGCCATCCTTTGATTGGTCTGATCCACTCTGGGAGGCTGAAGGAAACAAATAAAAAGAATAAAACAAATAAAAATACATTTAAAAAAAATACATTAAAAAAATCCTCCTTGAATGACCTAATTAACCTTTTATAGCGCAGTGATAACAGCTGAAGGACCCCCTGCTCCTCCTCTCGTCTTCCCCATCTTCTTTCTCTCTTCACCTCCGTCACCTCCGTCTCTCCTGTTCTTCTTCACCTCCCCCCCTCCTCCCCCCCCCCCCCCCCCCCGTGGCCCTCTCTCCAGCCAGCCTGATTGCTCATAGTCTGTCTCTGTGACTAATTGGTCCCGTACACTCACCAGCAGCCTCCGTCCTGCTCTCCTCCGTCCACACATGCCAGAGATGTGTGTGTGTGTGTGTGTGTGTGTGTGTGTGTGTGTGTGTGTGTGTGTGTGTGTGTGTGTGTGTGTGTGTGTGTGTGTTCGTGAGATGATGACGTCGACAGGTTTGCACCAGGAAACACCGTTATACATATTAAATACATTATATATATATATATATATATATATATATATTGTGGCATCACAAGGGGACAGGTTGTGGAGGGACACTACATTCCCACTGAGCAGCGCCCACACCACAAAATGGCCGCTGTGGGCGACACTACATCTCCCAGACTGTCTCACCACGTACCCAGCTGCAGGTGCTTAAGGCCCCTAATTGAGGCAGGGCTGGGAGGCTTGATAAAGGACAGACGGGAGAGCACAAGGGGGAAGGGAGCTGGACGAGCAGGAGGTCTGCCACCGGCTTGGAGGAGAAAGGGCTCCCAGGAAGAGGAGGACTATACATGTTGAGTTTTGTTTGTTTGATAACCCCTTTCTCCCCCTGGGACGCTTTCTGATTATTCATGGTCTTTGTTTTTGATTTTTGATTTAAAAGCAACTACCGGGGAAATGGAATAATAAACTTTTGGTTTCATTTATACCGTCTGACTGCCTGTTTCCGGCTCTCTCTTGCACTGCCCCACCCTAGGAACAACCTGTGACATTACAATATATATATACACTCACCTAAAGGATTATTAGGAACACCATACTAATACTGTGTTTGACCCCCTTTCGCCTTCAGAACTGCCTTAATTCTACGTGGCATTGATTCAACAAGGTGCTGAAAGCATTCTTTAGAAATGTTGGCCCATATTGATAGGATAGCATCTTGCAGTTGATGGAGATTTGTGGGATGCACATCCAGGGCAAGAAGCTCCCGTTCCACCACATCCCAAAGATGCTCTATTGGGTTGAGATCTGGTGACTGTGGGGGCCATTTTAGTACAGTGAACTCATTGTCATGTTCAAGAAACCAATTTGAAATGATTCGAGCTTTGTGACATGGTGCATTATCCTGCTGGAAGTAGCCATCAGAGGATGGGTACATGGTGGCCATAAAGGGATGGACATGGTCAGAAACAATGCTCAGGTAGGCCGTGGCATTTAAACGATGCCCAATTGGCACTAAGGGGCCTAAAGTGTAAAGAAAACATCCCCCACACCATTACACCACCACCACCAGCCTGCACAGTGGTAACAAGGCATGATGGATCCATGTTCTCATTCTGTTTACGCCAAATTCTGACTCTACCATCTGAATGTCTCAACAGAAATCGAGACTCATCAGACCAGGCAACATTTTTCCAGTCTTCAACTGTCCAATTTTGGTGAGCTCTTGCAAATTGTAGCCTCTTTTTCCTATTTGTAGTGGAGATGAGTGGTACCCGGTGGGGTCTTCTGCTGTTGTAGCCCATCCGCCTCAAGGTTGTGCGTGTTGTGGCTTCACAAATGCTTTGCTGCATACCTCGGTTGTAACGAGTGGTTATTTCAGTCAAAGTTGCTCTTCTATCAGCTTGAATCAGTCGGCCCATTCTCCTCTGACCTCTAGCATCAACAAGGCATTTTCGCCCACAGGACTGCTGCATACTGGATGTTTTTCCCTTTTCACACCATTCTTTGTAAACCCTAGAAATGGTTGTGCGTGAAAATCCCAGTAACTGAGCAGATAGTGAAATACTCAGACCGGCCCGTCTGGCACCAACAACCATGCCACGCTCAAAATTGCTTAAATCACCTTTCTTTCCCATTCTGACATTCAGTTTGGAGTTCAGGAGATTGTCTTGACCAGGACCACACCCCTAAATGCATTGAAGCAACTGCCATGTGATTGGTTGATTAGATAATTGCATTAACGAGAAATTGAACAGGTGTTCCTAATAATCCTTTAGGTGAGTGTATATATATCTGTCTGTCTCTGCTGGCTTCGTGAGTAAACGTTTACTTTGTCAGAACAAGAGAGAAGTGAGAATAAAATAACAAAAAAACAACGGGCAACATCCTGTTTGGGTTTAAACACACACACACACAGAGTGAGACACACAGACAGAAACACACACACACCGGCTTAATGGTAAAACTGAAGATTCAAAAAAACGTGAACAGGATCTTCGAGATTGTAATTAGCAGATTAATCCTTGTGGGTTTTGGAATGACATTTACAATAATCACACATGGGAGGAATGTTGTGTTTCCAGGAGAAGATGCTCGTAGTGTCAATATGATATGAGGGAGGAGTCATGCATATGAGATATCAGATATGGATTATTATTAAACATCCTGATGAATTAGGTCTTCATGTAGTGAGCTCTGATGTTCTGCTTCTTCATCACGGAGAACAAGAACAAGACGTCTCAGCAGAAGGAGACGCTCTAGAAGGCCAGCTTGCATGAGAGAGAGAGAGCAGCTCGGCCGTCTAAACACTTCCCCTTGCATCACATCAGCACGCTAAGCTCTTACATAACAGCAGCCTGGGGAGCTCTGCATCATGACCTGGGAGAGAGAGAGGGAGAGAGAGGAGGATGCAATAGAGGGAGAGAGCAGAGGATGGAGAGAGCAAGGAGAAGGGAAAGGAAAATATTGGATCAAGGGGGAGACAGAAAGACAAAGAGGTGGAGAGAGAAAGAGAGGAACAGGAAGAAGTGGAGGTAAGAACAAAATGGAACACAAGACTTTCAGATAAAAGGAAAATAAACGAAAGAATGAGATGAGAAAAGGGGTGAGAAAAGGAAAAGGATGGATGGTGGAGAGAAGGAGTAAGAAAGAGAGTCCAGCCACTTCAAAAACGGGCCTTGGCAAAACAGTCTGAGCCTGTGGAGCAACCGGGCGACACACACTGACATTGATGAGCTGTGCGACTCCGCGCCTTGCGCTTAAAAGTTGAGGATATTTTAACTTTTATGTGCGCCTAAAAAACGCTAGAAAAACGCAAAGCGCGTCATTTAAAAGTCGCGCCTTTCATGCGCGCCATACCATAGGAAAACAATGGTTTTGCTAGCGACGCTTTTTTGAGAGTCGCATCTGATGTGATCGGCCCCTAAAGCTGCCGGATTATTCAAAAAATGTCAATCATGATTAGTATCGTAACATTTTGATATCGCTCATTTTGAAGCATTTACATTTCAAAGTGAAATGGTTTTTTTGGTCACTCACATTTTTCTTAATTTAGATTTATTAACATTATACATAGATACAAAAGTTAGGGTTGTCCGACAATAAGTAAAATAATAATACAAATTAAAAAACATACAAAAGGGAAAAATAATAATACTAGAGGGCGGAGGAGGAGGAGGAGGAGGAGGAGGAGGAAGACGGCAGGAGGAAGAGGAAGATAAGGAGGAGGAATAAGGAAGAAGAGGAGGAGGAGGAGGAGGAAGAAGAGGAGGAAGACGGGCAGGAGGAGGATGCCAGATTGAACCAAACAGCACAAACCTCTTAATTATTGGGTAATGTTTGGGGTCTTTTTTTAAAACAGAGAAGAAGAAGAAGAAGAAGAAGAAGAAGAAGAAGAGTGTTACCCCCGGTAACGAGGCTGCAGGAGACGGAGCAGATGGGAGGATCCTCACACGAGAACCCATGATGCTCACTAATGACTTACTCTAACGAGCTGTGTGTGTGTGTGTGTGTGTGTGTGTGTGTGTGTGTGTGTGTGTGCGTGTGTGTGTGTGTGTGTGTGTGTGTGTGTGTGCGCGCGTGCGTGCGTGCGTGTCACTCACACACACGCACACACATAAAAAAAATGGGCCAGACTGCAAGAGAAGCAAACGGCTAAATGGCAGAATGCCTCCTCCGTTTTCTGTTTGCACTTCATAGTTTTGTGTCTCTTTGTGGTGGTTTTGTCTCTATTTGTATTTGTTTTGTGTCTCTTTGTGGTGGTTTTGTGTGTCTTTGTCGTCGTTTTTTTTCTCTTTTTAGTCATTATTTATCTCTTTGTGGTCGTTTCGGATCTCTTCGTTGTCATTTTGCGTCTCTTTGTTTTTGTTTTTTAATCGTTTGATGGTTTTACGACACACACACACACACTCTCTTATTCCTCCATCTGCCCAAAGAGAAGTCTTCGTATGTGATCGTGAGCCTTTGAACGACACATTTGAAGAACAAAGAAAAGAAAACACACATGAAATAAAACAAAATTTGACTTTTTAGAGACCCAGCACACACACTCACACCCTCACCCTCACACACACACACACACACACACACACACACACACTTTCTGTCACACACTCACTTATCCCCCAAAATCCGGCCTAGCCCAGCCCAGCAGAGTGGCACTTGGAGCTCAGTGGTAATGAGCTCAGCGTACCGACCCGGAGCCACAGCACCGACTCTGTTTTAAGTGCAACTAAAAGGAGAACGGCTAATTAACGAGCCAGTGAGGAGAACCTGAGGCGAGAGGAGAAAAGTGGAAGGAGGAAGAGGAGGAAGAGGATCAGAGCCACATCCGGCTGTCAGTGTGTCACAAAGAGGAATTTTTAACGTGCTGTGTTGATGTGCGATGTATAATTAGTAAAAATTACATGAACAAACACAGCGATGGGAATAAACATGTCACGAGCCATCATTTTCCTCAATGATTTGTGACACTTTTATGTCAACAAATATCAGTGCAGCAGCTGTCTGTCAAGCAGCGTTACCAAAAACAAGTAGAAGTGACTCCGTATAATAGCGTCGTTTAGCTGGCAGCCATCAAACGAAGGGACCGTTTCAGTATTTAGAACTTGAAAAAGCACTCAGGTTACTCCTAATCTTCTCTTTGTGCAGAACACGTCCTAGACGATGGTGACGTTCTGCCTCGTCGTGGCCTGTGAAACAACGCTGTGCATCACAGAACATTACGCTTTCATCCTTCTAATGACACGTTCCAGACTCATCGTTGTTCTGTGCATCACATGTGATGGACGTCACAGTCAGGAGGAAGCAGCCATCTTGTGTTCTTCATGTATAACGCTGTGCATTTCTCTTCACTTTACACCTTGTGTAGATGCTAATGTTAGCAGATCAAGCTTCAGGTCCGATGGGCTTTTTAAAAGAAAACTAGAGGCCTGTATTCCCCTTTTTCTTTAGGATTCTTGTAACTGTTTTTAATTCCTGTTTATTGTGCATGTGTTGTTTCTGCTTTTGGTGATCGTGTTCTCGTTCTCAGACATTTCTCTTCAAAAAGAGATCCTATTCTCAATGAGACAGCTTAATTAAAATAAGATTACAATACAAAATTTAAAAAAACTAATGAAAAGTCAAAGAAAATCTAATTAATTAATTTGATTAGGCTCAGTTTTTGATGAGAGAAAAAGGGACAGAAGACAAGACAATGTTGAAGGATAACATTATGCATTATTAAATGGGGCGGACAATGATTTAAAAAAAAAAAAAAGAAAAAAGAAAACTACACAAATCTATCAACTCTAATGCCCTGGACACCCGTAGGCTTCCATCAATCACCTTCCATTGGTCCAAAATGCTGCAGATATATCATTGATCAGCAGCTAGAATTATCATTATTGAGAGTTGTTGGTCATTTGAAGAAGACCCTTTTTTGTTTTTTACTGTAGAGAATGGTAATCAGCATATTTTGGATCAGGGCCATTAACTGAGTCAAATAGGGTTTAAACCGACGGGTCACTTTAAGAAGCTCAGCCCACAGCAGCCTGTGCTGTACCTCCAACCCCCCCTGGTAACCAAATGTAGAATAATGAGGTGTTCTCGGCGACACAGAGGGGCGGAGAGAAAGACGGGGGGTGATAGGCAGGTATGTCCTCCAGACTAATTCCAAACGACCTGCTGCGAGAGACTCGGCGGCTGTGTAGATAACAGGAAATGATGATCATTACAGGAGGAGAGAGGAAGGGAGGCCGCGGCGTCAAACACTGATTTCCTCCGTCAGCGATCGGTTCATTAATCTTGCAGTGACCTTCAGCGGACCGGTCGGTCAGCCGGAGACGAGAAGCTCGGTTTGGGCTTTTAGAGGCTCTCGGGGAGCCAAGGTGCATAACATGATAACGTTGGTTCAAATCCCGCGTGTGACCTTTTACTAAATGTCATCCTCCTCTCTCTTTTAGCTGTCATTATACTCCACTAGCAGAGAAGGAGAATGCCACGCTAATATTACAGTAAAAAAAAGAGAAGAAGTAGAAGTTACTATTAAAAAGGAGCTGGCTGAGCCGGCAGCTTGCAACTAATGGTGCCAACGGCGCAAACAACAGCAAAAGTAATGATGGCGCTAACAGTGATAGAGCTAACAGAGATAGAGTTAACACAGATAGAGTTAACAGTGATGGAGCTAACAGTGATGGAGCTAACAGGGTTGGAAATAACATTGATATAGCTAACAGTGATGGAGCTAACAGTGATTGAGCTAACAGAGATAGAGCTAACAGAGATAGAGCTAACACCAGTGGCGAGCCGTGCGTTATCGACCACTGAAGAAGAAGAAAAAAAGTGTCCTGGGAGTTACTGTCAGACTGACCCGCGCGTGTATTGAACACGGCGCGCTGCCCGGCCCGTTCATACAGACTGTCATACGCTCACTCTGCTATACGGACGATTTTTGTGCACTATTACGGGCACGGAGGGAGGTCACACAGGGTGTGGACCGACTGCGGAGCTATTTTAACCACTTAAGACAATGGTTCTCAAACTTTTTCGGTCACGCCCCACTTTGGAGGAAGAAAAATGTTCGGGCCCCACCGCCCCAACAAAATTATAACAAAATGGTCCAACTTTTTGTGACTCCATCCGTGCTTTTTAAAATAATAGAATAAAGAAATTACAATCCCTTTCAAGAAAACCAGATTGCTCCATCAGACAAGAACTAATAACATGTGCAATCACTTTGTTCAATCTGTGCAAAAAATAACTAATGTTTGGCAAATAAAAATACTTATTGTGGCTGCAAATAACCTGTTTTGAGTGCAGATATGTGAGCTATCACTTTGTATCAGTATTAGTGGCTTCAGTGAGCTGCTTTCCTCTACAAATCATTTTTAAACGGGGTTGTAGATTTGATACAGCCACTCTCAATTCATGCTTAATGTTGAGCTTAGATTTATATTCTGTTTTGAGAGATGCAAACAGCAGAAAAGCCGATCTCACGGAGGCTTTTCGCAAGAATCACGGCAAGAATCAGCGAGTCGCGCATGTGCAAGCGTAACCTGTTAACGGCGTAACGTAAACATTTCCACGAAAGTACAGGCATTTTGCAATATATTTATTAATGACGTTTTATGTCTGTGTACTTTGTACTTTTGTACTATGTAAAGTTATCATGGTCATGGAGAGTGGTCGTCCTGAAACCACAAGGTAGCCGGATCATCCCTGTTCTCCCCATAGTTTCATGTTGAAGTGTCCTTGAGCAAGACCCTGAAGCCCAAGTGCTTCACAGCAGCACACTGCTCCTTCATTACTAAGGATGGGTAAAATTCAGAGAATAATTCCCCCACTGTGGGATTAATAAAGGATTTTATAAAAATAAAAAAAACATTAACATTTATTTTTATTTTTATATATATATATAAAAAACAGCTTTTAACCTCTTTAAAACTCTTCTCACAAGGGTTACGGTATTGTAGCAATTTTAATGACGTTAAACAACCATGTGGTTGCAGAGATAATTAAACGTTCTTCTTTTTTTTTTCTCAGAAAATGAGGCTCTGGAGGCTTGGGGCGCAAACAGCAGACACTCCATGGAGCAAGCCTCCAACCTCACCGTTACTGCGTCATTAAGTCCAAATCAACAACCAGTCACATTTTGTTATAACAAACCAGTCCAACAAAACCGCGGCACTAAGACACTGCACACACACACGACATCTCCTGAACGCACCATTCCCTCGACGGTATGCATATTGCATACGATGACGTACTTGTCTCAGCTCCAGCTAACCAAGCTAATTGTGTGATATTCTTCAGTACAAGCGTCTGATCACCTGCTGTACATCTTTCACATCTAAACACTTGACTCTCTTCTTCTTTTAACGACTCACCGCTTAAATCCAACTGTCCTATTTTCACTTTGTTTGTTCTGCTAACGTTAGCTACCTCACTTAGCTTAGCAGCTAGCGATGTCTTCCTCTCCTGCTCTCTCTTGCTCAGCGTGTCACATGTTTAGCTATTCCCCTGCCTTCTTTAAAGATAACGATACATGTAATAAGTGTAGTTTATTTGCTAGGTTGGAGGCAGGTCTCAGTGGGTTAGATGCACGGCTCCGCACCATCGAAGCTCAGACGTTAGCTACGTTAGCCAGCCCATAGTCGGTGCGGACCAACTAGCTTTAGCTTCTGTTAGCGTTAGCCGTTCCCCGGCAGCCCCCAAGCATCAGTGGGTAACTGAACGAAGGAGTACGAAGCATAAGCACCCCGCTACGTTCCCCGAACCTCTTCACGTCTCTAACCGGTTCTCCCCACTCAGCAACACACCCGCTGAGAAACCAACTCTGGTTATCGGCAGCTCCATAGTCAGAAACGTGAGGATAGTGAAGTTGGGGGCCAGTCAGATGTATTTCTGGGGCCAGGGCGGGCGACATTGAGTCTTATTTAAAACTGCTGGCTAAGGATGAATGTAAGTACAGTAAGATTGTGATTCACGTCGGTGGTAATGACTCCCGACTTCGCCACTCGGAGGTCACTAAGATCAATGTGGGATCGGTGTGTGCTTACGCCAAAACAATGGCGGACTACGTAGTTTTCTCTGGCCCTCTGCCAAATACTGTCACTGATGAGATGTAGAGCCGCATGTCAGCATTCCACTGTTGGTTGTTGAGGTGGTGCCCAGTGTAATGTAATGGTACTATTTAATAGACATACAGAGCGGAGTGATCTGTGTGTGATATCGGAGGGGGACGTGTTCGGTCCGCAGTCCGCTGTCGGAGTTATATGAACCTGTCAGTGACAGTCTTGGTGTTGTGCTAATGTTAAGATAATAAAGCTAGCCGAAGATTCAACGGTCTCCTAAGCTTATTATACACGTAACACTACATGGTGTCAGAAGATGGTGAAATTCCCACCTCCAGAAAACTTTGACTTCTCTCGCCCGGATCAGTGGCCAGAATGGCGCCAGAGGTTTCATCGCTTCAGGATAGCAACGAAACTCAATAAAGAACCGGGAGAAGTACAGGTCTGTACGCTTCTCTACTCGTTGGGGAAAGAAGCCGAAAATGTTTTCAAAACGTTTACATTTTTGGAAGCGCTCGAGGAAGATGAAGATGATTATGGGACTGTAATGGCGAAACTGGACAGTTATTTCGTACCGAAGGTGAATAGGATTCACGAAAGAGCACGTTTCCATCAGCGCACTCAAAAGCACGGAGAAACCGCGGAATATGTCAGAAGCCTGTATGAGCTAGCTGATACCTGTGCATTCGCAGATGTGAAAGATGAAAATATCCGGGACAGGTTAGTCATAGGGATATTAGATAAAGAGCTATCAGCGAAGCTACAGCTAATGCCAGACTTGACGCTCAATAAAGCCGTAGAGCTAGTGAGGCAGTCTGAGCAAGTAAAAGGGCATATTAGCCAGCAGGGAGCTAATGCTAACTGTTCTCAAGTGAGTGAAGTAGCTTACAAGCAGCGTGCGCAATATAATGGGAAACGGAGCAACGGAAACTGGCAGACAAAAGGGACCAGAGAGAAACAAGGTGTTAACAATAAGGGACAGACATGTTCTAGATGTGGCAGAGTGCGTGCTAAAGAAGACAAATGTGTTGCACGTGATGCAGAATGCCACAAGTGTAAGAAGCTAGGACATTTTGCAGCAGTATGCCGTTCCCGCTTGATCAACGAGGTCACTGGACCCTACGAGGGAGGAGACGGAAGACACGTTCAATTCCTGGGGGAAATTACAGACGTGGACGACTCAAACAAGGCATGGACGGTAA
Source organism: Myoxocephalus aenaeus (assembly GCA_038501785.1). Taxonomy (NCBI): domain Eukaryota; kingdom Metazoa; phylum Chordata; class Actinopteri; order Perciformes; family Cottidae; genus Myoxocephalus; species Myoxocephalus aenaeus. The sequence continues at coordinate 730,625 of JBAMJR010000323.1, read as the reverse complement.
AACTGCCGGTGCAAGATATTTAAAATCGACACAGGGGCTGATTTACAGTTTTTTCTGATTGCTTAGGCACTATCTTTGAAACTATAGGCTATTTTTGCAAAACTCTACACACTAACCACAAAACCTTACACCAAACCAGCAAAACATTATATATCTCTTGCAAAACTCTTTGAAAAACATTTGTTTTTGCGTCAATACAGTACACACAAACCATCATTTGAATAAGCACACGAAGCACCAACTACGCACTGATAGTATAAATGAAAAACACTTGTGGCTTTTGCTTTTTCTGTGTAGTAAACACAGGTATCCAAATGCGTACAAATAAGAAAAGTTTAATTTTTGTTCCTAACACTCAAACAACAAAGAGCAGAAAAAAATTAGGCAAAATCTCGCCTTCTTTGTGGGTCTGGCCATAAGACTTCATATACATCACATGCGATGTTGTCTTGAGCTAGACAGCGTGGAAAGTATCGCCTGGAGTGCCGTATCCAGCCCTGGCATGACCCCTGATCGATGTCGCCACAAGCCTCCTCCATTGCCTGTAGAAGGGGTATGCCTTGGTGGGGCTGGCGATCATACACCTTCCAACGCCATGCAGAGAAGAATTCCTCAATAGGATTCAAGAACGGAGAGTATGGGGGGAGATTGAGTGCCATGAAAAGTGGGTGACCTGTGAACCAATTGCAGACCAGAGCAGCCCGGTGGAAACTAACATTGTCCCAGATGATAACGTACCTGAGCTGCTCTGGCCCCTGGTCATTGGGAATTAGTCTATGGTGGAGGGTGTCCAGAAAAGTGATAATGTGTGCAGTGTTGTATGGGCCTAGGATTGCATGATGGTGAAGGACGCCGTTTTGACTAATAGCCGCACACATTGTTATGTTGCCACCACGTTGTCCTGGGACGTTGATGATGGCACAGTGTCCGAAGATATTTCTGCCGCGGCCCCTTGTTTTTGCAAGGTTGAAACCTGCCTCGTCCACATATATTAGCTCATGATTTACTGCATCTGCATCTAGCTCCATGACTCTCTGAAAGAGACAAGACAAAACAATGTAGCACAGTACGAAAAGACAGGGATCAGTCAATATGATGTAGCACCATACACTTCCAGATGCAGTACCAATGATAGAATGAATGAATGAAATGAATGAATGAATATATACTTTATTAATCCCAGAGGGGAAATTTGGTGTCGGGGTAGCAGCAACTTACAACAAAATAAATAAAAACAGCAGGATGAAAGATAAAAGATATATACAATAATAATAAAAATAATAATAAAATAGAAATAGCTGGGATTGTGCAAAATATATATATACATGTGGTTAGTCAGAGAATCTGGCAAGCGGTGATTTATTATAAAGCCGTAATGCCGTTGGCAGGAATGTTCTCCTGTATCTGTCCTTGTTGCAGCGGAGCGTGAGGAATCTCCTCGAAAGTGCTCCGCTGACCCTGCAGTAGGTGGTGGAGAGGGTGGTCCGGGTTGTCCAATATGGACAAAAGTTTCTTCAGCGTCCTCCTCTCCACCACCTGTTCCAGAAACTCGGATAGTATAGCTTGTCTGCTAGTATGTGGGCCTGCAGTTCTCGGAGTCTGATGCAGTTATTTGCAATGACCATATTTACAATGTGGGTCTCCTGCTCTGGGGTGAACAGTCGACCTCTTCCACCAGATATTGGTTTTCTTGCAGTTCTGTAAAAACATTTACGTAAATGGTTTTAGTGATAGATCCTTCTCATTATGAAAGTACAGTACATATTACTGTACCAGTAAGTCTACAGCACTTACAGTTACTTACCGGTTCTCATTTCGAAATATCCGGATGATACCTGCAACAGTATAGCGGCTCAGATTTGGTTGAACCCGTTGCCCAGCCTCCCTCATGGTCATCCCATGGTTGACAACATGGTCAACCACAGTCGCTCTGATCTCATCAGTTATTGTGTTCCTGACTCCCCTTCCTCTTCCCCGTCCTCTTCTTTTCCCCCGTCCTACTTCACCTCTTCCTTCTCCTCCTCCTCCTCCTCCTCCTCCTCCTCCTCCTCCTCCTCTTACTTCTTCACGTCCTCGTCCTCCTCTAATTCTCACCCCTCTTACTCTCTGTCCAATATTGGCCTCCATTGTTGTCCAAACCAAATGTTTACCTGTGGCCTATTTATAGTGCTCAAGCTCTGATTTGTAAGTGAACTCATTATCTAAAAGTGTTTTCACATGTGTCAAAGTGGAAAAGCAATTGGCAAAATAGTGTAGCAATGTAGAGACCAATGTTTACAGTTTTGTGTCTTATAAAATTATAAACTGAGTGTAAAGCAGAGAACGTGCATTCAGTTTGGCACACTTGGTAAATGCATTGGCTAAAAGTGTTAATGGTTTCAGAAATCGTGCTTCAAGAATCACTGTTAGTGTTTAAGCAGTTCATGTATTTGCAGGTCAAGACAAACAGCCTGGAGCTCCATAAATTACGTTTCTGACTTAGAGAGGCTCTGGAAATATTCTTCCAAAAGCCTGAAAAACACACTGCAGTGATAAACCCTGCTCACTTTGTGGTCGTCATTAAAATAAATGAACACCATGTTTCCTTTAAGTCAGTATTTATCAAACTGGGGCGGTATTTAATACAGGTGGGGCGCAAGAGGAAATGCTGGTTTTAAATGTTCACAGTCCGCCGTTAACAGGTTACGCTTGCGCATGCGCCGATTCTTGGCATTTCGCCAAAAGCCGATCTTTATGAGATCTCTGTGAGGTCGGCTTTCTGCTGTTGTGCTGGATGAGTGGTCGTCCCGCAACCACAAGGTAGCCGGTTCGATCCCCAGTCCCCCCATAGCTCACATGTCGAAGTGTCCCTGAGCAAGACACCTAACCCTCAACTGCTCCCCGGGCGCCTCACAGGGCTGCCCACTGCTCCCTATCCAGGGATGGGTCAAATGCAGAGAAGAATTTCCCCAAGGGGATTAATAAAAGTGCATGTTTCTGTTTCTTTCAATCATTGAGCATGACTTGAGAGCCGTATCAAATCTACAACCCCGTTTTAAAAAGATTTGTAGATGAAAGCAGCCACTAATACTGATACGTGATGCTCACACATCTCACTCATTCAGTTTTGTTTTGCAATAGCTTATTGTTTTCCACAATAAGATATTTAGTAGTAACTAAATATTAGTTCTTTTTTGCATAACTTTATTTTCATTTTTCTAACAAAGTGATAACACTGTTTTTTTTGTCTGATGGAGCAATCTGGTTTACTTGAAACACTGAATACCCTTCCATGCCAGTAGGTAGTGCAATAATGACCTACGATATATGCTGTATTATGCTACAATGTGACATTTTGTAACCTTTTAGGTTGTTGGTGTGCCGCGGGATTTTTTTATTGTAGAAAATGTGCCGCGGCTCAAAAAAGGTTAAACACTGAACTAGAGCCACGAAACAATGTCACTGATCTAAGAAGGATCCTGGCTATGATACACTACCTAGGCAGGTACCTGCCAAACCTGTCTGAGGTCACCAAACCCCTCAAAAGCCTATGCGAAAGCAATCCACGAGTCATGGCCCATTTCACCCACCAAGCTCGACATGGTCAAAGAGCAGACCCTACAGGACGCAGAACTGCAGATGGTTCAACACTACGTGACGTCGGGATGGCCCAAGTATGCTGTTAAGGTGCCTGATAAGGTAAAAGACTACTGCACTTCCAGACATCACCTCACAGTTTCAGAAGGACTGGTGCTGTATAATGATAGAATAGTAGTGCCACGAATGATGCGGTCTGAAATATTACAGCGCATACATGATGGACATCAGGGCATAGTGAAGTGCCGGGAGCGGGCTAGGTGTAGTGTGTGGTGGCCTGGAGTAAGCAAGCACATCCAGGATGCTGTCAGTACATGTAAGGACTGTCAGGAGTCCAAGCCGACCCAGAAGAAAGAACCTCTGATCACTACCCCGCTACCCAGTCGCCCATGGGAAAGAGTAGCAGCCGACATATGTGAGCTGAACAAGCAGAACTACTTGGTAGTTGTAGACTATTTTTCACGATATATAGAAATAGCCTACCTCAATGACATGTCAGGTGAAACCACGAGAGCTAAGCTGAAGAACATATTTGCTAGATGGGGGTGCCCAAATGAACTAGTCACAGACAATGGTCCCCAATTTTCTGGCAGAGCTTTCGTGCAGTTCTCTAAGGACTATGATTTCAGACATATCACTTCCAGCCCTCACTACCCTCAAGCAAATTGTGAGGCAGAAAGAGCTGTGCAGACAGCCAAACGGATGTTGAAACAAACTGACCCGTTCTTAGCCCTTTTGGTCTACAGAGCGACCCCGCTTCAAGCCACAGGTGTGAGCCCAGCTCAGCTGATGCTTGGAAGGCAAATCCGTACCACAGTACCTACACTGGAGGCTAATCTGCAATCGGGATGGCCAGACCTCCACAAAGTGAGACAGAGCGATGAGAGGATGAAACAGCTACAGACGGGTCTAGAACGACAAGAATAACGTCAGAACTCTACCAGACCTTCAGCCTGGAACCAGCGTTGCTGTGAAGCTGGATAATGAAAGAGGCTGGACAAAGTCTGCTTCGGTCCTAAAGCAAGGTGACACACCAAGGTCATACCTAGTACAGACGGATAAAGGAGTACTGCGCCGAAACGGTCGTCATCTGAGACCTCTCCACAGCCCTTCAGAGACTTTCCAGGAGGGAAAGGACGGATGTATAGTGAACGATGGAGACTTAAACTCATCTGGTTCTGATGCAGAAACATCTCCAGTTACTATGACACAGACTTCAACGCGCACAACCTCCAGCGGCAGAGTTGTAAAACCACCAGACCGATACGGAGAGTATGTATGTTCAGTAGTTAGGACGTAGCCTGCATCATGTGGCAGAATAATCCACTGCAGCTATGTTGGTGACTGGTAGTCCACCCAGATCCCAATAGTTCAGGTTTATGTTGAATAACTGTTTAGTTAACAATAAAAATATATAAAACTGTTAAGTTTAAATCCTGAAGAGATTTTGAAAGTAAATGTATGTTGTTATGAAACTGTGTTACTTAATAGAACATTTGTTCTGAGTTACAAAGAACAGTTAGTCATGCAGAAGATGTTGACAGATGATATTGTGCCTTTTTGCAGCATGTCTTAAATGACTCAAAGAAAGGGTGATGTAATGTAATGGTACTATTTAATAGACATACAGAGCGGAGTGATCTGTGTGTGATATCAGAGGGGGACGTGTTCGGTCCGCAGTCTGCTGTCGGAGTTATATGAACCTGTCAGTGACAGTCTCGGTGTTGTGCTAATGTTAAGATAATAAAGCTAGCCGAAGATTCAACGGTCTCCTAAGCTTATTATACACGTAACACTACACCCAGCAAACAATGTGGGCTTCGTAGATAATTGGCAGACTTTCTGGGGGAACCCCGGTCTGATTAAGGGAGACGGCATTCATCCCACTTTGGTTGGAGCAGATCTTCTTTCTGCAAATATGACCAAGTTTATTAGCGGACTTGATCCATGACAGACCAGGAAGCAGAAGCAGAGTTGTAGTCTTACACCCTTCTCTGCATTCTCTTCACTTCCTTTAGAGCAGTTACCCAGCTTTAACTCTATAGAGACTGTGGCTGTTCCACGGCCACTTAAATTAATAAAATCAAAAGTAACCAAAAGAGGAGTTATAGAAAATAACCTCATACGGGTTAACACCACTACTGCAACAGTGCAACACGATAGGAGAATTAAATGTGGACTCCTAAATATTAGATCTTTGTCTTCTAAAGGTGTATTAGTAAATTAATTAATATCAGACAATCATATTGATGTGTTCTGTCTTACTGAAACCTGGCTGAGACATGAGGAATATGTCAGGCTAAATGAATCTACTCCTCCAAGTCATGTTAATATGCACATTCCTCGAGGCACCGGCCGAGGAGGTGGAGTAGCTGCCATCTTTGACTCGGGTCTGTTAATGGGTCCTAAACCTGGATTGAACTGCAACTCATTTGAAAACCTTGTTCTTAGTCTTTCACATCCAACCTGGAAAACAATACAGTCGATTCTGTTTGTTGTGGTATACCGGGTACCAGGTACGTATTCAGAATTTATTTCTGTATTTTCTAAGTTTTTATCAAGTTTGGTCCTTAAGGATGATAAGGTTATTATTGTAGGGGATTTTAATATTCATGTGGATGCCGGCAATGATAGCCTTAGTGTTGCATTTAGCTCATTGTTGGATTCGATTGGCTTCCGTCAGAGAGTACAGGAACCGACTCTGCTGCTGCTTTAACCACACCCTCGACCTTGTTCTTACATATGGCATTGACGTGGAGCATTTAATAGTGTTTCCACAGAACCCTCTTTTATCAGACCATTGCCTTATAACTTTTGAGTTTATACTACCGGATTGTACAGCGTTAGGCAAGAGTTTTTACACCAGATGTCTAAGTGACAGTGCTGTTGCTAGATTTAAGGAAGCGATTCCTTCTGTATTTGATTAATTACCATGCCAACTTTACTCCCTCCCAGATTGATCAGTTCATTGATGGTGCTACTGGCTCATTGAGAGTGACAGTGGACTCGATAGCCCCTCTAAAAAAGAGGATCATTAAGCAAAGGAGGCTCGCTCCATGGTATAACCATCAGACCTTGAGGGCATATGGCGTTCCAACGGTCTGGAGGAGTCCCAGCTGGTTTGGCGGGATTGTCTGAGAACATATAAGAAGGCCCTCCGTAATGCCAGAAGAGCCCACTACTCATCACTAATAGAGAAAAACAAGAATAACCCTAGGTTTCTCTTTAGCATTGTGGCCAGGCTGGCTGAGAGTCATAGTTTTGTGGATCCGTGTATTCCTATAGACCTCAGTAGTAATGACTTCATGAACTTCTTCAATGGTAAGATTCTGGCTATTAGAGACAGGATCGGTGATCTCCTGCCCTCGACTACTGCCGGTCCATCCTCAGGTGGGATGGCCATGGAGGAGGCTGTGGGCCCTGTTGTGTGTCTGGATAGATTTTTTACCATCAACCGCAATATTATCAGGAAACACTCCATAAACTTTCACTGCTATGCCGATGATACTCAACTATATCTGTCGATCAAGCCAGATGAAATCCACCAGGTCGCTAAACTTCAAGCGTGTCTTAAAGACATAAAAACCTAGATGACCTGCAACTTCCTGATGTTGAACTCGGACAAGACTGAAGTTATTTTACTCGGCCCAGAACACCTCAGAAATCAATTATCTGATGATATGGTTTCTCTGGATGGCATCGCTCTAGCATCCAGCACCACCGTAAGAAATCTGGGAGTTATTTTTGATCAGGACCTGTCCTTTGGATCCCACGTGAAACAGATCTCAAGGACTGCCTTTTTTCACCTGCGGAACATCTAAAAAAATCAGGCATATTTTGTTGATTCACGCATAAAAGTTGATTCACGCATTTTCTTACTTCAAGACTAGACTACTGTAACTCCTTATTATCAGGCTGCTCTGCTAAGTCCCTTGGGTCTCTCCAGTTGATCCAGAATGCTGTAGCTCGTGGATTAACAAGGACTAGGAGGAGAGATCACATTACTCCTGTGTTGGCTGCTCTCCACTGGCTTCCTGTGAGATCAAGAATCAAGTTTAAAGTCCTTCTCCTCACCTACAAAGCCTTAACTGGTGATGCACCATCATATCTTAAAGAGCTTATAGTGCCATATTACCCCACTAGAGCGTTACGCTCACTGAATGCGGGGTTACTTGTGGTTCCCAGTGCCTGGAGCCAGTCCTGCCTCCTGCCATGGCGGCCCTGCTGATGCCCGTCCTCTCTACCTCCTTCTGCTTCATGGATCGTGGACCATGCCTACCACTCATTATATGAATATTTTCTGTCATATTCATGTAATGTGCTGTAACTCTGTTACATCATTTATTCTGGTCACATAACATCTATTGCTTCTGTCCATCCGGGGAGAGGGATCCTCCTCTGTTGCTCTCCCTCAGGTTTCTTTCCTTTTTTCCCTGTGAAAGGGTTTTTACAATCTTTATTTAGGGGAGTTTTTCATGATCCGATGTGAGGTCCCGGGACAGGGATGTTATGTGTACAGACTGTAAAGCCCTCCGAGGCAAATTTGTATTTGTGATGTTGGGCTATATAAAATAAACTGAATTAAACTGAATCTCCAGCAGCTGCTGCACCTTGGCGCGGGGAGAGGCCCCAGTACCAGCTCCTGCTCGACCAGCAGCAGCAACAGCGCAGTGGCTTGTTTATGATTAAATATGACTACAGGTGTAAAAACAGTGACACAACCAGCATTTCACTCACCACATGCACATAACCCTCCATAACCCTCTGTGCGAAAGACGTCATCAGTAAATCCACCATGCAAGTCCATTTCTCAGGCTTCAGCCTGAGATTCTAGTTCTAGGTTGTAGGTTCTAGCTTCTACCTAGAACAGGGGTGTCAAACATACGGCCCGCCAGGGGGTCCAGTCCGGCCCGCGGGATAATTGTTAAAATTGCAGAAGAAAAAAAACAACTAGCTGAGCTGGGACCACTGATCCTCTGATTGTAAGACGGGCATGCTAACCATTGAGCCACAGTCACAATTAATTGGAGCACTAACATTACTAAACATATTGCCCAACTGCGAGGGGATCTGCAGAGGAGAGCCCAGGCAGAAAACAGTGAGCTGATGGCTGAATTTTTGGTCTTTATGTTTCTAGTTTATTGTAGAAAGACCTTAAAATAGGGTTTATCATTCAAAAAGCTTCACCAATGATTTAAACATAGAGAAATATTGTCATTATGTATGTGCTATTATGCTTTGATTTTACTGGTCTGGCCCACTTGAGATCACAATGACAGTGAAGGAAATATAGAAAAGGAATTTAAAGATAGAAGCAAAGGGAAGGAAATTATAAGAAATGTAATGAGGAAAGGGGGAACTAAAGGTGATATTGCAAAAGGAAAGGAATTAGGACAGGAATTAAAAAGAAAAGGAAATTATATGACAAGGACAGGAAAGAGGAAAGGACAAGTCAGTAAACTAGATGAAAAGTAATAAAGGAAAATGTATAGTAAAGGAATTCAAGACACAAGCAAAGTAAGGTAATGAAAGGAAACAAAGGAACCGAAAAGAACAGGAAAGAGGAAAAAGAAAGGACACGAAAGAGGACAAGGGGGGGGGGGGGGGGGGAGAGTGTAAAACGAGGATGTGCTGATGAGCGGTTCTGCTGACAGCTTTGAAGGTTTTTCTTATGGAGATGAAATTTCTCTCCCCGTCAGTGCTGACAGAAGACGGATGAGTCACAACAACAACGACGACTCTGCGGAGAAAACAGCCAGCGGAGCGAATCACAGCGACAGAAAACAACCAAGGTTAACAGCTCCGTGGTGGCATTCTTCCAGACGAAATAATATCAAAATATGAGTTAATGTGTCGTCAATCACTGTGACGCAAACACTCCCATTAGCAAGCAGCGTTTTTTGTTTTTAATTAGTCAAACCACCCGTTTATTTGGCACTCGTTTAGTAACAGAAAGGATCTTTCGGCACCCTGAATACATTTCAGATTTTTTCTAGAGGTAAAGTTGACAACACTCACGAGCAGACTAAGACTACATCTACACTACTACGTTTAATGTAGTCTCTTCAACCTGCATTCTCTCTCCTGTCCACTAGGGGGCAACTCCTATGGTTGTATAGAAGTATATGCTTCATGTGTTGAAGGTGCATTCTCTCCACTGGCCACCACGGGGCGACTCCTATGGTTGCATAGAAGTCTATGATTTATGTGTTAAGGCTGCATTCTCTCTACTGACCACAAAAAAAAAAAGCAAAGACCACAAGACTGTCACGTTTTATCACACACAGAAGTCCATATTGTTGGATTGAGGAGGGTTGGCTCATTTCTTGGATGTTTTAAACCTGGCCATCGCTCACACATTGCACCTTTTAAATGGAGAGCGAAGGAGCCTCAAACCGCCTGAAAAACCTCTTCGGCCTCGACACACACTCTCTGCACGGAGGCTCCAAATGTACTGTAGAAATGCTAAAAAATCCTGGGAGGTGATGCAGGAAAATAAGGTCCAGGGTCAAAAGAATATTTAATAAAAAGTGATAGACAGACAGCTTATGCTTTCGATCGAGCTCCCCTTTCTCCACCAGCGAACTTCAGGGGCACGCAGGTCCGACTCCGTCGCTAGTGGCCGGAAGAAGAGAGCGTTCGTCCCCTTGCAGTTAGATTTTACCTTTCCAGTCATGGAGCCTAGAGCCCTTCCGATTCGTTACCTAATTTTCTTCACACCGGTGAGGATTTGCTCGCTCATTGGCCCGCAGCTAAAGTGACGGAGCCCCGTCCACTTCTTCTTCTTCTTCTTCTTCTTCTTCTGCTGACCAGTAGAGTCTCAAACGTCAATCTTCAGCTCCGCCACCTCAGGCGAACAAGAGAACTACAAGTCCTTAAAGCAACAGTACATGCAGCATGCAGCATCTAACATCCATTCACACATTAATCATTTCCCAGTAAATAAAAGTGACCTTCATATATATATACAATTACAAATCCTTCATATTAATATCCCTTATTAATTATCATTTTTCATGCATTGTAATGTACACATAAACAATTTCTCATTTACATTGTGCAAAGTCCAAATTTGACAAACTAGGCTCTAAAAACCCTACAGTACCCAGGACATCTCATCTGCCAAGCGACTCTCTCAGAAACACTCCTCAACCATAGCGTCTTTCTCCAGGCTCGCCAGCGCCCAGGCATTGTATTCCTGGCTCCGTACGCGGAGGCCGTGGAGTGTATCTGCATGTATCTGTGTGCACATCGTCTCCCTGCGGTACCCGTAGACACGCTGACGCATTCTCACGGCTCACGCAAATCTCTGTACCCCCCCCATTCCTGAATTTTGCATCCGCTTGGGTGAAGTAACACGAATCCATTATTCATCCTGCCTCCCCGGTGTCAGGTGACCCTGTGCAGCGGCAGCGCGGTGGAACCTGCAGGGAGGGCCGCTTACAGCATGCAGCACTCTCGCAGCAGCAGCCATTGTTGGGGGGATTTTGCATACGTTGAATGTGAATTTAGCAAGTCGACACTCCATCAAAAAGGAAACTAGCGGTTATGAAAAAGGAGAAATTAGTTTCAATCCAAACTGCTATTTTCAACTTTTTTTTGCAAATTGCTGTATGATGCTTGTTGTGGGTTATTGTCAGGCACTGAAATACGTTGGTTCTATTCCCGCTCCGCGGCGATGCCTCCACTTGGAGAATGTTGGCCGGCACGAGAGCAAAACTTGTTTTATAAAAACTGAATTTCTTGGTTGCCCTTAACACTTTACTGCAATTAGTGAACATTTGAGTTTCACCTCCGTAGGAATAAATGTGGTGGAAAGATGTGAAAGTAAATTGATTCTTTTCTCTTCAATATGCAAATAAACTTGATATATTTCCATTCTGGTGCAGCGGGTTGAATACGTGAAGTTATTTTGCAGTTAACAGCTGCTTTCAAGGTCACGCAGGAACTTTTAAAGCTCCACATTTATACGAGGCGGTACTGAGGGGGATTCACACTAAAACGCTTGCTATGTGTACTTTTTTTTTTCATCATGTCATTAACGCACAGTTACAGTCCGACTGTGTGTGTGAGAATCCTCCTTCTCAAGCTGGTTCGATTTGAGCAGATTTTAGAATCCAGTGAAGAAGAGTGAGAACATTTTAAAGAAGTAAAAGAAAAAAGACAATTTTATGAAGCACTGTGTGTGTTGTTTTTTTCCTTGCGGCCCCTCAGGTGGGTCAGATTCAGATTCAACTTTATTGTCATTGCACATAGTACAAGTACTGTGACAACAAAATGTAGTTTGCATCTATCCAGAGTGCAAAAGAAGCAGTTAAGGTGCAGTGCAATGTCGTGGATAATAAACAGTAGAGACAGTATAAACAGTTATATACATTCTATATATATAAATATAATGGAGGTGTCTGTTGATTGGTGGTGGTGATGGGGGGCTGTCACCGTGGTGCAGAGTTAAGGGTGTTGACAGCCGAGTGGAAGAAAGGATGGCAGGGAGTCCTCTGCAGAGCTTTCTGGTCTGAGGCAGAGCCGTTGCCATACCAAACTGTGATGCAGTTAGTAAGGATGCTCTCAATGGTGCAGCGGTAGAAGTTCACCAGGATCAGAGGAGACATGTGGATCTTCTTCAGTCTCCTCAGGAAGAAGAGACACTGGTGTGCCTTCTTGACCAGGGTTGAGGTGTTGAGGGTCCAAGAGAGGTCCTCTGAGATGTGGACACCCAGGAACCTGAAGCTGGAGACACGCTCAACCTCCGTTCCATTGATATGGATGGGGGAGTGTGTGCAGCGCTTTGTCTTCCTGAAGTCCACAATGAGCTCTTTGGTCTTTTTGGTGTTGAGGGTCAGGTTGTTGTTGGCGCACCACACCGCTAGGTGCCGGACCTCCTCCCTGTAGGCCGACTCATCGTTGTTGTTGATGAGGCCCACCACCGTTGTGTCGTCTGCAAACTTGATAATGGTATTGGAACCATGTACAGGTGTGCAGTCATAGGTGAACAGGGAGTAGAGGAGAGGACTCAGCACACAGCCCTGTGGAACGCCAGTGTTCAGGGTGAGGGTCGAGGAGGTGAGATTGCCTAACCTAACATACTGGGGTCTGTTGGTTAGGAAATCCAGTATCCAACTGCAGAGGGAGGTGTCGATGCCAAGCTCACCTAGTTTGGTATTCAGTTTGGAGGGGATGATGGTGTTAAATGCTGAACTGAAATCGATGACCAGCATTCTCATGTTGGTGTTGTTGTTGTCCAGGTGGGAGAGGGCGGAGTGAAGCGCTGTGGAGATGGCGTCCTCTGTACTCCTGTTCTGGCGGTACGCGAATTGGAGGGGGTCCTGTGTGGGTGGTAGGCAGGTTTTGAGATGAGCCAGGACCAGCCTCTCGAAGCACTTCATGATGATGGGGGTGAGTGCAACAGGGCGGAAGTCGTTTAGGCTCGATGCAGTGGAATGCTTTGGCACTGGCACGATTGAGGTGAGTTTGAAGCTTGTGGGTACGGCTGCTTGGGCAAGTGACAGGTTGAAGATGTCAGTCAGGACCCCAGTCAGCTGCCCAGCACAGGCCTTGAGCACGCGTCCGGGGATGCCATCAGGGCCAGCAGCCTTACGTGCATTGATCCTGCTTAGCGCAGCACACACGTCGGTGGGGGAGAGGGTGAGGGGCTGGTGGGCTGCAGGGGGGTAAAGTCTTGATGACCTCCGCCTCCTGGTTGTCCCTGTCAAAGCGGGCATAAAAGTTGTTAAGCTCATCAGGAAGGGAGGCGTCGCTGGTTGGGGGGGTGGTATTGGAGGGTTTGTAATCCGTAATGGCCTGAATGCCTTGCCACATGTGTCGGGGGTCGGAGTTGTTAAAGTACTCCTCAGTCCTTAGCTTGTGGCTGTGCTTGGCCCTCTTGATGCCCCTCTTCAGGTTGGCTCTGGATGAGCTGTAGTCTTGCGCGTCACCTGATCTGAAGGCGGTGTCGTGTGCCTTCAGTTGTAGGCGGACCTCTCTGCTCATCCACGGCTTCTGATTTGGGAACGTTGTAATGTCTTTGAGGAAGGTGACATTATTGATGTTGGTGCTGATGTAATCCAAAACGGAGGAGGCAAAAGAGTCTATGTCCGTGTGGGAGTCCAAGGTGGCCTGAATGGCAAACATACTCCAGTCTGTGTGTTGAAACCGGTGCTGTAATGTAGACTCTGCATCTTCTGGCCACACTTTTCTTTTTTAAAGGTATTTGGAGCAGTGAGTGATCGCAGGCAGGGCGAAGAGGAGCTTCTTTGAAGCTGTTTGCAGGTTAACAGTGAAGTTCGACCCGCCACAGATTGAAGATTATGTTCCATCCTGGTCGCCTGTGATTTAATATCTCAGTTGGAAATGAAAAATGTTTCTTAAAGTCCACAGAGTGAAATGCGTTCGCTCTGAAACACGGCGAGGTGTCGTGTGCTCGCTTCTTCCGCCCCGACAACGTCTGTGGAGCGGGGATTAAGACCCGTCGCCCGGGACCTCCTGCCAGCCGGTCGGGGGTTCGTTTTGTGGCCGGAGGTCAGCAGGTTGTGAGTAACTAGTGGCCTTCGGATCAAAAGATGTTCACGATAATCACTTTAAATGCGCTGGATGAGATCTGCAGAGGGTCGTTTCCCAAAAAACAGGAAGCTGCACTTTGTGTTTGACAAAGAGAGATGGTCCCAGGTGGGGGAGGGGAATGGCTTTGTAGGCCTCAGCCACGTTGGTGTAAACATGGTCCAGGGTCTTGTCTCCTCTAGTGGGGCAGGAGACATGTTGATGAAATTTGGGGAGTGGTTGAAGTCACCCGCAACAATAAAGGCTGCCTCTGGGTGTTTAGTCTGTAGTTTGCTAATGGCAGCATGCAGTTCTTTCATTGCAAGCGCAGCATTAGCATTCCGGGGGGATATATGCTGCAGTCACAATAGCAGATGTAAACTCTCTGGGAAGATAGAAAGGTCTGCACTTAACCATGAGATATTCCAGGTTAACAGAGCAGTGACTCGATTAAAGCAATGTCCGTGCACCAAGCTTTGTTTATATAAAATGCACAGTGCCCCGCCTTTGGTCTTACCGGAGTCTTCTGCTGATCTATCTGCTCTGAGCATGTAGCGTTAGCTCAACGGCGTTATCGGGAACGCCGCTGTTGAGCCATGTTTCCGTGAAGATCATGATGTTGCAGTTGTCACAACCCGGCAACAAAACAGGGAGACAGACGAGCAGCTGCCAACAAAGAGCTATTTATTTTAACAATAACACAAGTAAAACTAACTGTAGGGAAACAAAGGTACAAATCAAAAGACAAATGGTGACACTGTCAGCAACACACCGGGTGTCCTCCCCCAGCCAGAGCCAAATGCAGAGGCCTTTTTATGGCCAGGCCACACCGGCTCAGCTGTGGCTCGTCTCGGCTGATGACCCACCAATCAGCACCTGTAACAGGATCAAAACAGTGACACCTAGGGCATGGGAGGAGGGTCGTCACACAGTCCATAATCCTTTTGTGAGTGATGATCCGCAGCCGCAGCTCATCCATTTTGTTCGCCAGAGATCGCACATTGGCGAGGAAGATGCTGGGTAGAGGCAGCCGATGCGCCGTTAGCTTTAGCTTAGCCCTTAGCCCTCCTCTCGCCCCCCGCCTTTGTTTACGATCTCGACGCCGCCTGCGAGCCCTTCCAGCCGGCGGAGCTGGATCGATAGTATCCAGTGTCCTGACAAGCTCAGGGATGAGTCGTAGGTTGACGATATAGTGGTCCAAGTTGTGGGAACGGATGTCCAGAAGTTCTTGTCGGCTGTAGAAAGTGTTTGCAACTGAGTGAACAGGCTTAAGACAAATAGGCAGATAACTACTATTTTGCAAAGTCCGGAGAGACGCAGAGTCTCGCGTTTTGCACGCGCCGCGCCGTCAACCTACTTTCTGAAATTGGCAACGTTGCAAAGAAAACATTGCTTCCATCACAACATCCAAAATCCATTTTTCAGACTTTGTGTTCCACTATCTAATGTTGCCACAACGTGTAGCGCCGCATTTAAATAATAAAAAAGACAAAAAACACTTCGGTCCAAAAATACGATTGAACCCATGCTATGAAGCAGCTCGTGTCCCGGTATCGACAGTTTTGACGGTATCTCAGCCAACCACGCCGCTATTACCAGACACGACCAGACAATTCAATCCATTGAGACGTCAATGAACGACTTTCAGGGGAAAATAACTACACTGGAGACCACGGTCGGCAGCTTCATGAAGGAGAATGAACTACTGAAGTTTAAGGTTGACGACCTCAAGTACAGACCACAGAGGTGCAACATCCGTATTACGGGCATACCTGAGAGAGCGGAGGACACCCGCCCAACTTCCTTCATTGAATCCTTCTTGGAGGAATTATTCGCCGGCAACGCTTTTTCCCGTGGTGTAGCCGTGGACCGAGCGCACAGGGTGGCCATCCAGAGGAGACCGGACGGCGTGCCTCGTCCCTTCATAGCCTGCGTTCATCACTTCCAGACGAAGCAGCGTATAATGCAGCTGGCACGAGAGAAAGGTCCCCTGTCCTACAGGGGCTCGGAAATCCATATCTACGCCAACTACAGTGCTGAAGTGGCTAGAAAGAGAGCTACTTTTTCCCCTGTCAAAGCCGTACTGGGGAAAGCAGGGTACCAATACATCCTGATCTTCCCGGCTAAATTCCGAGTGGTCGTCAATGGAACCAGGCATGAGTTCAACACCCCGAGCGAAGCGGCCGCCTTCCTCGAGAACAATCAACCGGCAGCATGAAACCCTGTGGCAACCATAACAATGACTGTGGAGACATTACCTTTTCCTAGCTTAGGTCGGTTGGGCTAATCGGTGAGTGAATATTTTTGCTGGCTGAGCTGACACATTACATACATGATAAACCTTATGAACAATATATTACTAACTTGATCGTGCTCACATAATCCATGTACACTTCCCCCAACTTTATTAACCGCATGCTGGCACCAGTGCGCAGGTAAGACATTTAACGGTTGTTTTGTAAAGATACTAGAAACATTATAATGATAGTTGTGACATAGGGACATGTTAAAAAGCATTAACTAGATTGATTGAAGTGGGGCTTTTGCCAAAGTGGGAAATTAAGCTACTAGGATTAGCTAACGCTACCTTAATGCTATTATCACGTTTTCGGGGATTGCTCCTTACACTGACCAGCTCCAGTCCTTTAATGTGTGTTGTCTTTGTTAACATCTGTGTTTGCCAGAATGTCGACTATAATGCAACAGTGGCCTCAGCTGCACAGAGCCTGATAAATGTGCTCGCACAGAACCTCGGTCAGGGGCAAGAGCATGGAAGAAGGCAGGAACAGAGACCGTCTTCGGTAGAACAGGACATGACCAGGTTTTTTATAAAATACAATTTTTCATGTTCATTTAAAGCATAGGTGTCAAACTCAAGGCCCGCCACGTTGCGATAGTTTAAAAGGCATATGATCGTCTTCAAATTATAGTCTATGCCGCTTTACAGTGTACAGTGACCATAGACTACGTGTCCCACAATGCATGTCGATTCTGTGACCCGTGTAATGGGAAAATATGTATATGCTGTATGATGATAATACATTTTCTGTTAAACATATGATTTTAATACTAATGTATGTTCAGATTAATGAGTAACATACAAGTAAGACGTGGAGAGATTGATAACATGGGTGTTGGGTTCAAGAAGCTACTCTGGTTCAAACTAGCTGATAATGACTTAGAAGTGCTGACGACTTAGTGACAGAATGTTCAAAGGTACACATCACGGAGAAGTGATTGACAAAGATGCTGACATAAGACTCTAGTCATCTTTTGTTTACATGATCTGATGTATGTGAAGACAGGGGATTGATTGAACGTATGGTCCTGATCAGGCCAAAGTACGAACAATATGGAAGATCTTTAAATGTATGTGTAGACGTGGAACGAACAGTCCAATGTAAATCGTATATTGGAATAGTGGGAACCAATGAGAGAGGAGATGGTCTTGAAGGGATGATCATTTGGAAAGTATATAACTGACTGTTTGAACAATGATATTTGTGGAAACCCTGACAGACATTGACGGCTGTTGGGTTTTCCTCCTGCTTGCAAGCATTAATAAATTGACAGAGGCATTTTGTCTTGACCAGAGGAACTCTGCTTGTTTGTCCTATCTGATTAACACCTTTAAATTCTCCTCCCGAGACAGTTATATTTCCACGACACCCGCGAATGAACGGCATCCTACCGCGAGAAAGCAGTGTTTTCATATCGCTGTGTAACTAAAGACAAGTGATTTAAATTGAAAAAGATCCCCAAATGTCAATTTAAAGGAGATAGAAATTGAATACATGCTGTTTGTGCTTAACACTTGGAGGTCTGGTGGTCAATTTCTAGATTTTTCTTGATTTTACATACTTTTTAAATTCCCCTTTTTAAAGTCACTAGCATATGATACAAAATCATGTGTTGTATATCAAAAAATACAGAACAATCTCAGCAATCTATATAATGAGGCACCATTGTCCCAAAGGCACAAGTGTAAATATGAAAATATGACTAAAGCTGAAAAATTGAATCTTGATTTTGGAAATGTCTCATATTTGTTGTGAAAACAACAAAACTTTACTCCGGTGGGATATCGGTTTTGGTGATGGAAATTGGTTTACCAAAAGGTCTTAGGTTCACAAAAGCAGTGGAATATATGAATAAAATGGTAGACACATGTAATTTAATGTCTAAAAAAATGTATTATTATATGGTGGGGATGATGAGCTGTGGCTGGCTTTGCGGCCTGCTAGGTGATGTGTTCAGGCAGGCAGACGGACAGGGAGGCTGCTGCAGCGATGATGCATGTTGTCCTCTGGACCCTCACAGCTCTGAATCCACTCTGTAAAATACATTAATACAGTCAGTATGAGTTCACTGTAAGAAAGTTAACGTGATAGAGACAACAATTGATTATGCCCCGTTTAGTCATATATACGGAAGATAACAGCCAACACGGAACTATTTACTGACGTGCTAACCGCTCGTAGCTCTCGTCAACACACACGTTATTTACTGTCTTACAAACATATAATGGAGGTCCAACACTACTGGTCGTACTATGTTCACTGTAAGAAAGTTAACGGTGATAGAGACAACAGTTGATTATGCCCCGTTTAGTCATATATACGGAAGATAACAGCCAACAAGGCACTGTGTAGTGACGTGCTAACCGCTCGTAGCTCTCGTCAACACACACGTTATTTACTGTCTTACAAACATATAATGGAGGTCCAACACTACTGGTCGTACTATGTTCACTGTAAGAAAGTTAACGGTGATAGAGACAACAGTTGATTATGCCCCGTTTAGTCATATATACGGAAGATAACAGCCAACAAGGCACTGTGTAGTGACGTGCTAACCGCTCGTAGCTCTCGTCAACACACACGTTATTTACTGTCTTACAAACACATAATGGAGGTCCAGCACTACTGGTCGTACTATGTTCACTGTAACAAGTTAACGTGATAGATTCAACAATTGATTACTCACCGTTCAGTCTCACAGAAACGCTGTGGCCAGCTATCTGGCCCGTTAGCTCCGTCTAGCTCCTTGTTAGTGAATCCTTCAGGCTCTGAAGCTGCTCCGTCTGTCCCCTCCATTATAGCTTTGCTCAGGACTCTTTGCTTGGCACCTTCTTACTCACAGGGAAGCTTTGCACGCCTCATACATGTCCATGTTTAGATGCTCAGACGCGGAAGTGGAAACCATATCTATCCGCCAGATTTTTAACCATATTTATGTGACGTATTATTGTGATGATTATAATTTTATTAAACATTTAGACACCTGGTGTAACGCTTCGACGCGGGCGCCGACCTCAGAGGGTTAAAGGAGAAAAACTTGAGTAAGTCAATGTCGGTGATGGACTACAATTCATGTCAGCGTTTTGACAAGTAGCTAAATTTAGCCTCCAAGAAAAACAGAAAATTGTCCAAGAATTAAAAGGTAGACTGCAATCACAGCAGAATATATTCTCAAAAGCTATTTCCCAACATTATGCTGCTGTGAAAGCTTACTTAATTGTTGCTGAAGAGATCGCCTGAGCTTCCTACAGCGCATGCTAAAGGTAGCTATGTGAGCAGGTGAGCCACAGACCACATCTGTCACACATGTTCTTAGCGGCTCACAAGGATTTGTTGGACCAGAGTTATATCCTTCTCAACAAAGTTAATGTAATATTGTGGGTTTTATCTTTTTTTTTGTTTGATCTTTGATAGAATAATGTGGATTTCTTAACTATAAATTAAATGCATTTATGTTATAATAATAGGAAAATTTACTGACATATTTTTACATTTATATAAATGCATGTACAATATTTTTACTCTTGAATAAACAATAATCAAATGCAATGACTATTATTTAACTATGTTAGGAGTAGTTTATACAGTTTTACAGTTGCGAACGGCCCTTTGAGGGCGACCATAATGCTGATGTGACCCGGGTTGAAACTGAGTTTGACACCCCTGTTTTAAAGGTAGTTTGATTAGTTCATATGTACATTTACGATCATGTTTTAAACTAATCTTTTTTTTAATCATGTAGATCTTTCCCTGGGTTTTTCACAAGGCAAGGCAAGTTTATTTGTATAGCACATTTCAACAACAAGGCATGCTTCACATAAAACCATTAAGAGCATCAAAACATAATGCAGAGAAAACAGGATTTAAAACAGTTAAGAAAACATTAACACAGTAGAAAACAGGATTTAAAACAGTTAAGAAAACAGTCAAAAAGCTAAATAAAAAATAAAAATTTAATGAAAGTTGGAGTGCAGTTTAAGAAATAAAATGCAGTAGTGAGATGCAACAATTGAATCTGGATCAATTAAAGGCAACAGCAAACAGAAAAGTCTTCAATCTGGATTTAAAGGAACTGAGGGTCTCAGCAGACCTGCAGCTTTCAGGGACCTTGTTCCAGATATGTGGAGCAGAAAAGCTGAACGCTGCTTCTCCATGTTTAGTTCTGACTCTTGGAACAGAAAGTAGACCCGTCCCAGACGACCTGAGGGGTCGGGATGGTTCATAAGGTAGCAGCAGATCACAAACATACTTAGGCCCTAAACCATTCAGTGCTTTATAAACCAGCAGCAGGATTTTAAAGTAAATTCTTTGTTTGACAGGAAGCCAGTGCAAAGACCGCAGAACTGGTGTGATGTGATCCACTTTCCTGGTCTTAGTGAGGACTCGAGCTGCAGCGTTCTGAATCAGCTGCAGCTTTCTGATTGACTTTTTACAGAGGCCTGTGAACACACCGTTACAGTAGTCCAGTCTACTGAAGATAAATGCATGGACAAGTTTCTCCAAATCCTGTTGAGACATAAGTCCTCTAACCCTTGATATATTCTTCAGGTGGTAGTAGGCTGATTTTGTAATTGTCTTGATATGGCTGTTCAGGTTGAGGTCTGAATCCATAACTACACCTAGATTTCTGGCTTGGTTTGAGGTTTTTAACGTCAGTGATTGAAGCTGAGCGCTGACTTTCAATTGTTCGTCCTTGGGACCAAAAACAATTACTTCGGTTTTATCTTTGTTTAATTGAAGACAATTCTGGCACATCCAGTTATTGATTTCTTCAATGCATTTAGCCAGCCCTTGTATGGGACTATAGTCCCCTGGTGATATAGTTATGTAGATTTGTGTGTCATCTGCATAATTATGATAACACACTTTGTTGTTTTTCATAATCTGAGCCAGTGGAAGCATGTAGATGTTGAACAGAAGAGGCCCCAGTATTGAGCCTTGGGGAACACCACATGTCATCCTAGTCAGCTCTGATCTGTAATTAGCTACCGACACAAAGTATTGTCGGTCCTTCAAGTAGGATTCAAACCAGTTAAGTGCTGCACCAGAGAGCCCTACCCAGACTTTCAGTCTGTCTAGTAGTATGTCATGATCAACCGTGTCAAATGCAGCACTGAGATCCAGTAATACTAAGACTGAAGTTCTGCCACTGTCTGTGTTTAAGTGGATGTCGTTGAAAACCTTAACAAGAGCAGTTTCAGTACTGTGGTGCTGATGAAAGCCGGACTGGAAGACATCGAAACAGTTATTTTCGGCCAAGAAGTTGTTCAGCTGTTGAAAAACCACTTTTTCCATTATTTTACTTAAGAATGGGAGGTTTGATATTGGCCGATAGTTTTTCAATATTTCGGGGTCTAAACTAGCCTTCTTTAGGAGTGGTTTAATCACTGCAGTTTTTAGGGCTTGAGGGAAGACACCTGAAAGAAGGGATGTGTTTACAATTTGTAAAAGATCAGCGGTCATGCAGTGTGAACTGTTTTTGAAAAAGTGTGTTGGTAGAATATCCAAGCAGCAGGAGGATGTTTTCAGATGTTGTATAATGTCTTCTAGGCCTCTCTGGTTAATTGAGTCAAATTGTGTCATGATATTTGAATGGCTGTTAGATGGGGACACATATCCGGTGGTTGGTGTGGAGCCACCGACTGCTTGTCGAATTTTCTGAATTTTGTCAGCAAAATAGGAGGCAAATTGATTGCATGCACAGGTGGATTGGAGCGTAGCAGTTACCGACACCGGAGGGTTTGTTAGCCTGTCGACGGTAGCAAATAAGGCACGTGTATTGTTATTGTTTTTGGTTATGATGTCAGAGAAGAAAGACTGTCTTGCATTTCTAAGTTCCAAATTATAATTGCGAAGTCTCTCTTTATAGATACCACAGTGAACCTGGAGATTAGTTTTTCGCCACCTGCGCTCTGCTTTCCGGCACTCTCTTTTCTCTATTCTGACCAGCGTGGCATTTCTCCAAGGGGATCCAAGTTTCCTTGGAAAACGGAAGATGCCGAGTCTAAAGACCTGTGGTACCTCATCAACCAAAATCTGGAGGCCTTTTAGTTTCTACTCATTCTTATTAAACTGTGATTCAGAAACAACCCCAAGTCCTTCTGAAGAATTTGAACTGGCCCAGGCAGGACTTGGAAAAAGGCATCTCAACATGTCCAAGGATATGGACCATGAAGAGGTATTGCTTACCTCTGTAGTGGGCAGATAAACTCGACGGTTCTCAACAGGGTTGCAGTGGCAGATGTCCAGTTGCGTGGACATCTTCTCTCTAAAAAGAGAAGACAAATAAAACTTGTATTTTAGTTGTATTTTATCCAACTAAAATACAAGTTGGATAAAATCTCCACTTGTCCTCTCCTTATATGTAGTCAGGTGTCGGTAGGTAGAACTGCCAGTGCCGCTGACTCGCTGCTCTCCTGGCTGAGGCCACACGCTGCCACGGACTCGCCACTGCCAGTAATCGCACTCGTGGTCTCTCCCAACAACGTTAGCTAACGTGATAGCAAGCTGACTAGTTTGCCATTAAAAAACTGGTGGGAGGGAAATGAAGCCGCTGTAGACATCTTAACGCTGATTGGCCAAGACTCGATAAGTCACATCGAAGATGTTCTATTTGTGAAGATCACAACATCAGCTTTTTTTCCGTGTCAGAATCCAATCTCAGAAACGCTGGGCGGCCAGTTGCCCCCCCCCACACACACTTCCAAAAACAAAAACTCTTCGGATCTACACGATTCACGTGGATGACATATTTTCATTTCAAAACGGCGAATTTCGCCGAAAGGTGACAAGTTTGCAGGTATGGGGTAGGGTCGGGAATGAGGTTTTCAATTTCAATCTGTAATTGTCCTCAGACATGTGTGAAGCCTCTTCCCTGGTGGGATAAAAACTGTGAAAATCAATAAAACATATTTACAAAAAAAAATCTTCTTGCGGGCCCTCGCCGTGAGTCTCTCTGGAACCAAGCATGTTAAATACGTGAGATTGTAAATGAAGCCCGATTTAGGACTGATTGGAGCACCGGCATCCTGATTCCAGTAATCACAGGTTGTGTTTGTTCGTCCTAATGAGCCCACTGGACGCCCAGCTGCCTCTGTTTGTTGTTCAGTTATTCAAGAGCAATTAGTCGTGAAGCGCAAGCTCTGAGTGCGATGCGAGTGTCCAAAGTGAAGCAGCGACACCCTCCTCACTCACAGAGCGCAGCCCTGAGAACTACGTTTTACAGTCGCTTCTCACTCAGCGACGCCACAGTTTACATTTAAGTCACGGCAGCTCACAGAGATGTTATCCTGAGCAAGAAAAAAAAGTCAAGGTCACAGAAAATACAGCTGAGAAGACGAGGGACAGTCACTCGTTTTGGGGGTTTTTAAAGCCGATTTACAGAGATTTTTATAGACGATGCATTCAATTAATCTCTCTGAAATAAAAAATGTAATAAAATGGGAGCGTAGAAAGTGTAACATCCACCCGGTGTGTATTATTAGTCGTTATTAGTAGATACAAACGTCTCTACTCCTGATCCTTTAGTGTGTGTGTGTGACACTTTCACCTGCTCGATATGGATCACACAGAGGAGAAAAACACACTTGTACATTAACTTCGGTCCGCCATGTTTTGTCTCGTCTGTTTCCCCCCCCGCAGTCATGCATATTCAGAAAGAAGATATTTACGTCTGCTAATGAATATTCTGCACATAAATCTGCTTTTCTTGCAAATTATGCAAGCGGAAGGGAATTGGATAGCCACTGGGTGCTTCTCTCAGGGCGACAACACAGAGGAAGATCAGTTAATACTGTAGTTTATACGCCGACGGCCACAGACAGCAGAATAATAATAATAATAATAATAATTAAAGCTACTCGTAGCTGTGAGCGGGTCCTCGCTTCCGGCACGTTTGGGGTAGCCGGCGGGTCGCCGACATGCCCCGGAAGGAAACCGGCCAAACCCATGCATTGTCTCAACAAGTGCAGGGAACAGCAATTAATTTTTTACAGTTATTTCCTGGCTGCGCAGTAGAGCTACTTACCTTTCAGCGTCACTGGCTTCCGTCAGGGTGCCAAGTTACACGGGCGAAATGCATGCTGGGAAAGACTGTCTCAGCGTTGGGCGGCGAACAGCTGTTTGTGTGGCGTGTCTTTCGGTCTGTCTCTTCCTGTTTTGTTTTGTTCGCGAGCGCTACCCAGAATGCAATTGGGCGCTGTCATTTTTATTTAAATCCGATGCTGTTTGGCTGATTTCCAGTAGGTGGCGCTACGACAATGTGAACATATACTGTGCATCATGTTTCTGTGCGTGAACAGTACACCAGGTGATTTAACTTGTATGTCAATCGGATGCAGTTTGGTAAATTTAGTTTGGCCAGTAGGTGGCGCTAGTAGATTTAGTTTGGCCAGTAGGTGGCGCTAGTAGGTTACTATGAATATATAAGTATCTTATATTTAAGCAATAAGGTACCATGTGATTTACTGTTCAGGCTGGTTGAAAGCAGGCTGGAGGATGACACACTCACAAACACACACGCACACACACACACATGCATTGTGTTTCTCTATGTGAAGTGAAGAGCAGGTCATGTAAATCCTATGGCATTTGGCTGATTTCCTTTGGGCAGTAGGTGGCGCTATGACAATCTGAACACTGGTCATGTACATGTCCTCAGGCATGGACCAGCATCATGCAGGAGGAGTATGAGCTATTTTGCTTCATGTATCTAGGAGTTACAACAGGGTTTTCTCATATAGCGGTTAGCACAAAGTAGTCGCGTCTTTGGGTCCCCCTGACGTCGCGGGCGTTCGATGAAAACGTGTTGAGCACACAAGCTATACTCCTGAGG
The DNA here is from genome assembly GCA_038501785.1 of Myoxocephalus aenaeus. Lineage (NCBI taxonomy): Eukaryota > Metazoa > Chordata > Actinopteri > Perciformes > Cottidae > Myoxocephalus > Myoxocephalus aenaeus. The sequence goes on along the minus strand of JBAMJR010000323.1, from coordinate 705,380 downwards.
GTGTTTCTATCACTTTAGAATAGAGCTGAAGTGGATGACTTAAAAATTCTAGGAGGAGTAGTATTTTGCGTAAATGCAAATATCGGCTAAAAATTAGCATAAACTGGCCGAAAATGCCAAATTGGCCGAATTACTGTAGCGCCCCCTAATGGTTAAATGGGACGACTGATTTATTGCAAGTTAGGGGACGCGATGTGCACATATACCCCAAGTTTGGAGTCTTTTCTCCAAATAGTTTTAATGTTATGAGTGTTTAAAAACAAGACACGCCCCTAAGAGGTTAATTGGTCGATATCTCCTCAACGCAATGAGATATCAAAGAAATTCCAATGCAGTATCGATGATCCAGCTCTAATGATGATAACTACCAAGCGTTTAGGAATTATTAACAAAATTGTGTTTTTCACTAAATTTAAAATGGCGGAAAATTTTCATAGGCGGACTTTATGGGTCTGAGAGGCTTTTTTGTAGAGCAGGTGGAGACGGACATGTGTGAATTTTTTCAAGTAAAAAAAAATTTCTGGGCGAGGGGCGTCGCCGGTCCAACTTGTAGGGGGCGCTAGAGAGTCATTTTTTGGAACTTTTTCCCCCGGCTTTGATACATCTCTATTTTCACCAGACCTGACAAGAGTTCCAAATTTGGTGAGTTTTTGGATATGACAAGTCCCCCAAAAAGCAGTCCAAATGTCTAAAATAAAAATCATGAATAAAAAGAATCACATCAATTTCAATAGGGTCCTACTCGGACTGACTACGTCAGTCGCTCGGACCCTAATAATAAAGCAACGAGCTGCACGAAGAAACTGGATCATCTCACGATAAAAAAAACAACATCTGTGTCAGTTGATAAATGGAGAGCTTGCCAAGCAGATCCCACGGTGGAGATAAAGGTTCTGAATAAAGTATCAACAGCGGGGCAAAGAGCCAACACAATAATTTATAACGCATAAATGGATTCGCAGTGTGAGCATTTTTCATAAACCTGCGGATGTGGACGTTTTCTCTCAAGGACATTGTAATCAAGACTCCTTCTCCCTGCAATAAAATCTATTTTTAGAGCTTCATTAAAGCCACTTCTACGTGGAGTACCACACCAACATTCAGATGGGAGTAATTGGGGGGGGGTTGTCGTCTTGAACATTGCAACTCCTGTACCACTAATGAGGAATTGTAGTGGCAATCAAAGGCGCTGCCTGTGGCTGCCAATCAACATGATTTCAGAGAGGGACTGGTTAGGATCAGTGCAGCAAAGCATGCTGGGAGCCGGCCACATGATGCGGCTGTGTGAATCGTCACCGGCCCTCGCGATCCTCGCCGCGCATCAATACGTTGCATCCTCCTTACGATGAAATACTTGTAAACTGGAGTCATTATAACCGACTGATGTTCTGTTGTAATTAGTGCAAACGATCTTTTGATCCGCCAGCGAATCAGAGGGTCTCCTGGGCCCTATTTTTCGTACCTGGCTTACTGAGTTAGCGGGCTAATTTTCAGGATAAGATGACGTAGGTCAGGCTTATTCAGTTTCTCGAAGCAAGCTTAGATAAATCACCATAGCAACACAGCCAAAAATGTAAACCTGCTCCCGGGCAGGCTAACTGAAATTCACTGGACAAGCTGGCCACTCCCACCGGGCAAAAAAGGCAGCTCACTTCCTCATTGATGAAGGAGCGATATAGTTATATTAGTTTTATAGGGAGAGAGTTCTTCCAGATCGCCAAGATCCGTCCTCACATCATCATGACTTCCTGTACGCGGCGCTATAGATTCTGCCTTCAAGGAATCATTTATTTACGAGAGCTTCTCGAGCCGCGGACACTGATCACCACACGGCGCAGCCGATCGCCCAGAGACTATCACCCGCTGCATGCCGCGCTGTTCTTAAGTTTATTTAGCGCTTAAGAAACTTATGGATGTGTTGAAAGCACTCATAATTATATGACAGTGTCAATAGTACACCATACATATCATTATTGTAGAACATGATTAAGGTGGACTCATGATAAGAATACAGAGAATCACACACAATTTCTTTTCACTGCTTCAATTGATTGAATTTCTGATTATGAATAATACATATATACTGATCCGCCCATACACATATTAAAACTCCTAGTTATATAGAAATATACACATACATGTATATACATATAGTACATGATTCATACGCGCATACAGTACATATATCCTCATAAGTATATATTTATTCGTAAATATAATCTGATTGATCTGGGTGAGCACTTAAAATTTGCGGATACATTTTCCCAACACTGACATTTAACTTGTCTGATATATTTGCGGCGCTTATGTCTCGCAGCGGGGGCGGTGTTAAGCTGCGTTCACGGCAACAATGTTACAAAAACGTTGGAATATTCACAACAGCGTTTGCTGTGAATGATTTAGGTAATGACTTCCTCATATGCCTTCATGATCATCTCCTGCTTCTCATCGGAGAAATAAAAAGAGGTTCCTCTGAGTTTATTTGCCATTGTACTGTTAGAACATCGTGGTGTCAGTGCTCGATTATTATCCCTTCTGAAGAGGAGCGGGCGCACGCATTTATCCAGAGGATTGACGTCTGGCTAGAATTAACGAGACCGTTTCAGCGCGGATCAGCTGTGAAGAAACCCAGATAGCCTGATGTCAATCATCTCGCTAATTTAAGATGGAGATTAGGACATTTGCCTGACTTTGTTTAGCCAGGTACGAAAAATAGGGCCCTGGGAGGCCGGTGGGAATATCTGAGTGGTTGAGTTTGTTTATTTGCAGGGATTTTTAGATTGAGCTCTGAATATAGATTATCATCAACAACAAAAAATGTGAATTTCCCCCATGTCTGGGTTTGGTTTTGTATATCTCTCTGCACATGCAAATATTAAAGAAAAAAAATAAACCCCAAAGGCATAAAAATGGCTCACTCCAAGTAGAAAATAAAAAAATTAAGAAAAAGGCAGAGAGGATACAAAATCACGATGACAAACCGACTCAAGTGAGGAGGAGAAGAAACCAAATGAAGCTCTTCCTCTCCTGGCGGTCCCGTACCGCTGTGCTCGGGGCGCCGGCTCCGCGGGCATCTGCTCGTTTTGCCGGGCGCTGTGTGTTCAAGTAAACACTCTTTTTGCTCGCTGCCATCTGTCCGAGCTCAGATCTGCAGGAGACGTTGGCAGACTTGGCTGGAAGAGATCGAGATGAAGGGAGCGAGAGAGGAGGAAGAACAGCGACTTCTGACCTTGTCGCGATTAAAAATACAGGACAATTTGTGATCAAATCGTTTTGTTTTTGTTTTTCCACCCCAATTAGATTTGTATGTAATGTACAATTAAAAATGTTCCAAAAACAATCAAAATATAAATACGAACACGAGTGCCAATACTGAATTATGGCGAACTCAAAGCGCTTCTGTTACACACGAAACCAGAGTCTTCATTTAGTGTGTTCCAAATTTAATTATTGTGCTCAATTCTCCTCGTCTCCTCGGTAAAAACACAACAATATAGCTCAAATCAATGTCTGCTAGTTGCTGGACGTCTCTGTTTCACTGCTCTAACTTGCTTGTTTTAGACACAAGATTTACAGCGCAGTCATGTCAAACACCCGCTACTGCCACCTATTGGTGAAAACGAGTATCGTCCTGCAGCCACTGCCGATGAAACCAGGCGAGTCCACAAGTTACACAAACCATTTTAAATTATAATAACCAGAAATGAATGCTGTCAAGGGGCAAGGTACTAACACAATATAATACAATAACACTTCTGAAACAATGTTAGCCCTTAAAATGTCCAGGGTGCCACACTTCCAACAGCCAGACGACAGCGGGGAGAAACAAAACATAAAAAGAGAAGTAAAGATAAAAAGGTTTTTACTAGCTGATGAAAACAAATGATAAGAATATACTGTATGTTTTTCATTACTGGGATGTGCATCAACACCAATGACGCTAGAATGAATTATTCCTCTGGCCGACGAGTTACAGAAGTTCATCACGCAAGCACCAACTCTTCTCGAACCTGGCATCAAACGTGCGTCTTGGCCGATCGGATCGCAAGAGGATGACCGCTAAGGACGAGCGGAGTGTCTTAAAGCTGCATTCTCTCTCCTGACCACCAGGGGGCGACTCCTCTGGTTGTATAGAAGTCGATGCTTCATGTGTTAAAGCTGCATTCTCTCTCCTGACCACCAGGAGGCGACTCCTCTCGTTGTATAGAACTCGATGCTGATCCAGGCGACCACCAATTCCAACACAGCTTCCGTGTCTACAAACAATGAACAAGTCAGCTGACTGGTTTGAGCAAAACAACTCCTCACAAGAAGAAAAAAAAAGATGAACACATCTAATTATCAGGCTGGATCATTAAAAGATGATTGGCAAAGTAGTGATGTTTTTGGGGGGGTTTGAACAATTCACTTTCTTGCTCGACAAAACAAGAACATTTCTAGGACTTTTTTACAGAATAAAAAAATTCTGTGTCAAATCTAGAGTCAAATCTAAACATTTGTTCATCGGCTGTCGTGACCCCGACGAACCCGGAGAACTGAATATCTTTAGGCTTCGGATTGTTGGTTGAACACATTTTATATATATATATACAGATAATAACTAATGATAATGACCTGATGCAAGCACTAGCGCTAATCCCCATAGAGTTTAAGTGTGTTTTTTCTGTCATTACTCCTAATTATTGGGGAAATTATGCATCCAGTAATAAACATTATTTAGCAACAGTGGCCCTGGGTTCGCTTCCCGGGCTGGACGGCCCTTCTGTGTGGAGGTTGCATTTTCTCTCCCACAGCCAGAAGACATGCACCTGTAGCTGTAAATGGAAGCGTGATTGGTTGGTCTGTCTCTATCTCGTCAGCCCTAAGATAGTCTGACTTTGACAAGACAACCTGGCAGTTTATTTACGTGTTGTGATCCGGGTGGAGGACGTTCCCTCTCAGGAGGCCATCCCGTGGAACTGTAAGTCTCTTAAGACTAAATCACTCCATCACCCGCCTGTGTACCTGTTTTTTCCTCTGAGCCGCTGATGTGATCTGAATGATGCCGGCTCCGTCTGCCCTGACCTTATTCTGTCTCTCCATCCTCCAGTCAGTCACATGTCTGCCTGTCAGAATCACAATCACTTGTTTTCTTCTGTACGTACGATGAATACAGAGGAGCTCCGTGCAGGAGTCACACCCGTTGCACTCTATGCAGATGAGACCGTGCACGCAGTGTTGCCAACTCCTCAGCAAGAAAAATCGCTATTGGCTGTCCTAAAAGTCCCTAGAAGTTGCTAAATGACGTCATCAATTGTAATGGAGGTTGTAGGAGACAGGAATAGCAATTGTTTTACTCATTAATGGCAGCTTGCTTTGGTTGGAACTGTTATAAGGCTGCTTTGCCTTTTGAGTATGTTTTGTAGTTGTCATGTGTTTATTTATATCACAAAGTTTGACAGAAATCTGCTTCACAATACAGGCAGTATGGCCGTGTATCATCTCCAATAAACGGCTACAGCCAGCCTTTGAATTCAGGGTTTGAGTCCCACTCCTTCTGTATTTTTGAGCGTACAGTTAGACTGAGACATGATGACGATATGTTTAGCTGATGTCACAGAGAGGCACACACAGTGGACGAGGTGACTGAGGTGATTTATTTTAGTGTAACAGTGAAGAAACATTTACATCCCGCTCTGTAAGCCGCGGCGGGATCAGTGGCGGCTTTGCGCATGCGCGATTAATTTTTAGTCTGGACGTGGAGACGTGTGGGTCTCTCTCCTCTCTGCCATTACTGCTGCGCGACTCGCTCGGCTCCTGTGAGGCCGCCTGTGAGTGCTTTGGAACGGCGGAGGGGGCGGGGCTCACGGCAGCACCCGCTGCTTTCCGAGGACAGTAGGACCAGGAAGTCTCCAATAACAGGAAGTCTCCAATAACACCAAAAAAAAGTCTCTCGATTTTTCGCTAGTCGCTTTTGACAAAAAAAGTCTCCAATAGGGTTTGGAAAGTCGCCAAATATATATTTATAATATTATTAATTATAAGAAATATAATATTAATAAATTACACAAATTGTCAATATTTGTGTTTTTAATTATGGAATATACCCAGTAATATTTGTAAAATAGGATATCTGTGCTTGTCCTCTCTGCTAGTGCACCTCTCAGCTGCCCCCGTGCACGTCTCTGCTGGGCAATGCACGTGCTGGGGCCAGATCGATTTGGCCCAAGGAAGACGGGTCTAATAAGCAGTTTAGCCAATCACTGATTAAATATATAAATGAGTGACATACAATTTATCCAATCAGCGCCCTAAAAAACATCCATGGAGGGGCAACTCTCATTTGGCCCAAAGTGTCTCGTCCCCGTGTCTAGTTCTCGTCAGGGCTCGTCTCTCGAGGCGCCAGCCATTATAACATGACAATGGCGAGTGCAAGCACTGCTCTTCAAAGAAGACCAAACGCTAACTCGGTATAATCTCTCCTCCAACACCCGTTTGAGAGAAGAACTTTGGCGGAGAAACTACAGGTAAAGATCAACCGGACCTCACCATAAGACAACAGACTGCCGTGAAAGGGAAGCAGCTTCTGTGGAGACGGCTAAGCTACACCAGGACGGTTTGGCTAAGCTAGCTGCTGGATGCAGTCGTGCTAACGCCGTATTTAAATCAACGTGGACCGATCCAGCATGGACAGCTATGAGAGTAAGGGACATGAAGCACTTGTTGGAAAAATTAAGAAAACATGAGAACACCAGGAGGACACACAAGGATAACTCCGTCGACCAGATTTGAGTTTGTGAAAAAGAGGACACTTCGCTCGGGGGGGGGGGGGGAGGAGAGAGAGAGAGAGAGAGAGAGAGGGGGAGAGAGAGAGAGAGAGAGGGAGGAGGACACTTCGTCGCGGGGGGGTTAGCAGTAGTGTGTAGCATGCCGTGAACTTACATTTACGTTGAGATCGGTCGACCAATGACAGTTCTCTCTACAGTCAGAGCTTGCGCAAGAAGGTGGAACGTGAGGGAGATACCATTTCCAAAACTTGTAAGGGGGTAATAACTATTTTCCCGCACGTAGCAAAATCCCGGACGTTTTTGGAATCCCTGCCGGACGCTTTTTTTAGGTAGTCGCGTCTTTGGGTCCCCCTGACGTCGCGGGCGTTCGATGAAAACGTGTTGAGCACACAAGCTATACTCCTGAGGGTGTTTCTATCACTTTAGAATAGAGCTGAAGTGGATGACTTAAAAATTCTAGGAGGAGTAGTATTTTGCGTAAATGCAAATATCGGCTAAAAATTAGCATAAACTGGCCGAAAATGCCAAATTGGCCGAATTACTGTAGCGCCCCCTAATGGTTAAATGGGACGACTGATTTATTGCAAGTTAGGGGACGCGATGTGCACATATACCCCAAGTTTGGAGTCTTTTCTCCAAATAGTTTTAATGTTATGAGTGTTTAAAAACAAGACACGCCCCTAAGAGGTTAATTGGTCGATATCTCCTCAACGCAATGAGATATCAAAGAAATTCCAATGCACTGCATGAAGAGTGCTGGCGGAGCACCGTAACAGACAGCGTTTTTAAGTGCAGGTCAAAGACGGCACAAAACGAGCTGTTTGACGGCATGCTGTCGGTTATTATATGATATGTAAGTAACCCAATTTGTGTTCTGGCTTTAGAAACTGTTTGTCAATCAATGTTGTTGTTTTTGTTGCATGTGTTTTACCTGCGTTAAGATGAGATGCTTTTATTAGTTTGACACGTGTTGCTGGCTTTAGTGTGAAAACGCACAAAAGGATTAAGTTTCCATGACATATCGTGAGAGCCTTTGTTTACTTTGTTATGTTTCATCATAACGTTGTAAACGCTGTAAACATTTAATTTACCTCAACTGGGAGCTTATTAGCATGCTGACACACAGAAAATGCTCTGCGTTTACATGTGTATTGTGGGTTTATAATGTGAGCATGAATATATACTAAAAGAGCCAATAAGGATGCTACTCATTTAGTAAGTTATGTTGAGACATTTCTAACGTGTAGGCTGCTCAGTACTGTATATCATTATCATGATGACGTGATTATATTATATAATATATACTCATCAGTACAATGGAGCTGTGGGGAACCGGCAGCTGTTGGCGGTCTGTCCCTGCAAACACTCAGGTATGAGCCGGGTTCTCGTTAATTAGAGCAGAATGGATTTGGCCGGCTGGACGTTGTTCTCCGTGTGCACAGCTGCTCCCGTTGCACCGGGCGGAGGCAGCGGAGAGACCGGGAGCCCGAGAACTCGCTTTAGTCTCAAAGGGCCGGCGTGTTGGTCTCTCCGTAAATAAACAAGCCGCTGTTTAAGTCTGTTCCCAATATGTCCGACAATCTGCTTTTTAAATCGTCATGCAAAGAGAAAATATGTGAACAGGCAACTATACAGGATACTGAAGAGTTTGATCAGAATGTTTTGTGTGGTGCAAAAACAGAACTGGATATTATTTGAATAAAGAGAATATTTTAGTAGTTTTTTATTATTTTCCTATTTGGAGGTTGGATGATTCCCTCCGAGCTTTCCACATGTTTGAGATATATGGAGCCGAGACGCAGGTATCCTCCCTCCCCCTCCTCCTCCTCCTCCCCCTACTCCCCCCACCCCGGTAGCCTTCAGAGGCCAGCAGAGCGGATCAACCTGGATTTCTCAAGTGTCTCTTGTATTATATACATAGAACATGCCGGGGGCTCCGATGGGTAGATAGCTAACGTATGTATCTCCCTGCAGACGGGACCGCCAGACTGGTGAGCCCAACGCCCACGTCCTCCTCGCTCTCCTCCCACGCTGCTCGTCTGGGCGAGAGGGGAGCTTCAGTGTTTCTGCCCCGGAGCGGGTGAAGACGAGTAGTAAAATACGAGAATAGCAGAAACACGTCTGCTGGTTTTTTTAAACAAAGGAGGAAAAGTAGCTTCCAGCCAGGACGTGTGTAAACATGCTCGGTGCCGAGCTGTGTTGTGTTTGAACCGGCAGCTCGAGTGCAGGAGGGTTCACACGGAGGCAACGCGGGCAGACATGCCTGCAAGGAGCTGCTCCGCGACCCCAACACGTCGTCTCCCAGAAAGCACTCTGGCTGAGCTCCGAGAGCCGGAACGCCACCCCGATACCGATGCCTGACGCTCACGTGGTCACGCTGTTACACGTTTCATCTCCACAAGGGTAAACATCGGGTATACCTCTTAGTAGGTGTGTTGGTGTATTGGTGCCACGAAGGTGGGGTCGCAGCCCTGTGCATGCGCAGAATCAACAGCATGCAGATTGTTATCGTACAGTGTGTGCGGCTGTACCGATGAAAGTTAATGCGCTGTGGTTTGTAGACATCGATTCGTATGTCGTCCACGTAATTCATGAACCGGGAAGAATGAAGACCTCACAGGTCTGGTCTGAGGGGTTTTGGTGGATGGGTTCAAACAGAAACCGGTCTCTGACCCAGGAGACCGTTATTCAACGTTGATTTATTCATTTGTTACGCACATAAGACGATAGTAACGGGGCGGGGGCCGATATTTTTAAGACTCCAGCTCGGCGGTTTGACCGTCGCCATTTTGGCTTTTTGCAACCAGTGGACGAGAGTTACCGCGGAGTGACGTAGAGACGATATATATATATATATATATATATATATCGTTTCCCCTCCCCCGCAAACTTTAACATTTGTGTAACTTGGAACTGATTTAAACATAGTAACAGTATAAAATATAAATATATTCTGCAGCACTTCATAGGCTATAGATAAAGTGCTTTCCTCCTTTATGCAATTATTAGCTACTTGTATTTTCTTTTCTTTTGATGTCTTATTTAAATACACCATAAAGATACCTCCGTCTATCATTCACAGATATGAACTGTTGGCCTACATCTTTAAGATAAATCTTGTCCAGAGCAACCATAAATTCTTGTGCTGAAGTTGCTGTACTTCGATGAATTTGGGATCAGGGACATGTAGTTCCTGGTATCGTTCACTCCCCATGTCCCTCCTTGACGGTCACCGTGGCTCAATTTGACTGTTTCCTAAAAGCAATAGACAACTTAGCCTAGTCTGCACATGCATGTTTTAACATAATAATAATAATTTGCTTAAAACAGGTAGACAAGGTTTACACTGTCAGCCATGATAATACACCTCAACACAGAATCAATTTAAGACCTCACCTGAAGCCCTGATGGTCCAGCTGCTGCTTCCTCAACCTGCACTACATCCTGAATCCTGAGTTTCCTGAATGCATTTCTGCCTTAATGAATAAATGTAGACCTTATATAAGTAGTACATGTATTTATTTTGAAAGCAATTTAGAATATTTAGGTAATAGGTTCAGGTTTTATGGAACAGCCTTGTTTTTTTGTTCAACATCACATAATTCATAATCCAAAAGTGCTGGTGTAGCGCCCTGAAATATGTTATTTCATATGTCTTACTGATTTAAAACGACTGTGTCCATTTCTAATAATTTACTTTAAATGTGTGTTTAAGTTAATTCATATGTTATTATTCCAATGTTTGAGAACATTGATTACCTGTATACACATACTGACTGTGAAGGGAAGACAGTACAGTATTGACCCTGTAGAAGAGAGCGCTGTCTCTTTAAGAGAGGAGCTGGAAGACGTGCAGTATGCAGGCTGAAGACCAAAACGTGTGCTTGTGGTTTAACCTGGGATTTGTTTTAATAAAAGTTGCAAACCGAAGAAGGACGTGTTTGTGGACAGTTCGTTTTAAGGGTGCAACACTGACATAAGGTCAGATTCCCCAAACATCCTTCAATTTCATTGCTAGTGCATGGTAATTCTTAACAAAATGCCATGAAGACCTCACCTGAAGCCCTGATGGTCCAGCTGCTGCTTCCTCAACCTGCACTGCATCTGCACTGGATTTCTGAGTTTCCTGAATGCATTTCAAAATAATGTGTGGGTAGTTAGCCTACTACTAGCTAACTAACAACGACCTGGGCTTCTTGATAGCTACTTACCCTCTGGGTGGTGAAAAAACTTCAGATATCTCTTTTCTTTTTTGGTGGCATTTATTTTCCTATCTACAAATCACAAAAGGGTCAACAATATCAATGCTGAGACCAAACGAAATACTAATGAGGCTTTGTTATTTCCTGCCGTATTTACTGACCGTGTCATGCCGTGAGAGTTCACACCAAAAGAGTTGCGAAATATTTGCGCGACCAGATTACACGTTAAGTCAATGCACAGACGCGAATGGTTGCAACAAATTTTTCGCCGGGCGGCGCAATAGAGGCGAAATGGCAAATCTGCTTTTTCGCCTTTTCGCTGGCGTTGAAATATTTCAACAGCAGCGAATAATTCGCCCGACGCGGAGTTGCGAAAGCCAATCGGCGTTGAGAAGCTCCGCCCGGCATCACCGCCGTCTTGCCGTTACTGAATCAGACTGCTGGTCCGCTGAAGTAGCGCTGGAAGCAGCTTCATTCAGACACTCGTCCTGGAGGAGTCGGAGCTGTGTGCGACTACGGATAATATTATGAACCCAGACACGGGGGTGAACCCAGGCACAGTCTCGTGACGTCACATGAACTGTGTAACTCCCGCCCCTCCCCCCTCTGCTCAGCGCAGGCACAGAGACGAAAGCACACATATTGACCAATCAAATGCGGCTTGAGAGAGAGAGAGAGAGCGAGAGAGAAAAAAAAAAAGTGTTTCGTTCGCGACTGACACATCACTAGTAGACGGCACCTTCTTAGCAAGCAGGGGCGCCTGCAGCTGCAGGGGGCGCCAATTTGCCAATTCCCCACACAGTGATATGATAGATAATGGAAAACCGCTTCGCGGCCCAGATGATATATATATATATTTTTTAAGTGGTCGTGCCGCCCCCCACGTGTCATGAAAAAGTGCCGCCCCGGGCGGCTGCCCGGTTCGCCCGTGCCCAAAACCACCCCTGATCAGTTTGTGGGACTTCCTCAACAAGTATAAAGCAGAACTAGTGGTTATTTCAATGGTGAATGGCGGAAATAGTAAATGTTTTCACAGACAGAGATAAGCCCCGCCCCCTTTCCCCAGCGAATGGTTGCGAAAAAATGAAAAACGAATTAACCACATAAAGTCGAGCGACTAAACTCAGGTGAAAAAGCGTTGTGAAAATTCGCAACTCTTTTGGTGTGAACACCATATATATATATATATATATATATATATATATAGCTCTGATAGCAGCAGCAACCTGTCAAGCACATGGTAGTCCCGTCCTAAAGCATACTCTGTCCCCAAAGTTTAAAACTTTTCTGCATTGGCTTCACTTCAAGTATTTAAACCCAAAACACGACCCTCTCCTAAACTTAAACCTAACTAAATAGTGTTGGCTGAACCTAACTAAGTTGTTTCCTGTGTAGACGGAGGTTTATTTTGAGAAATCTTTGTGCATGTGATGAGCGGAAATTGACACGTGTTGCTGGATTTCAGTTGGAAAAATGCACCAAAAATCTTTTGGGGATATCATGCAAACCGTGGAAGCAAAGTCTACAAGTGCTCGTTCCGCCCTTAAACTTTCAGGATGCCTACATGTTAACGTGAGCGTGTGGCCATGTTGTTTTCCTTTGTGGCCTTTTGCATCTCGTCTGTGAAACGAGCGCTGAAACAACCACCAGATGCTCCACAGCGTTTCCACGGTGGCTCTAATATGAATTTAATAGTTCCATTGTTGTCTGTCTGGGCTTGAATTACTTCTAACTGGATGGAGAACGTCTGATGAAGCTGATGAATGACTTCACTGCCCCAAGAAATCCTGCTGCTAAATAACTATTAGTTCTGAAGGTTCTTTTCTCTTTTTTTCGCATCAATTAAGATTCAGCATCGAGCAGAACGACAATGAGCCAGATTAAGATTCCTCAAGCAGCTACAATCTGTATGCAGCGAGGACGCCAGATGCATCTTCTTCTAAAACATTCACACACAAAAAAAACAGCACAGCCTGAATTGATTCTTGGAGTGGTTCTTTTTTTAAACGCCGTGCTCGGTTCTCTCCCAAGCTTCCTTGTCTCTAACTGCTCACTGTTACTTTTCCATTTTCATTTCTTCCTCCTGCAATTAAGGGTGAACGAGGCTTACGTTTTAAAACTGTGCGGTGCTGGACTCGCCGTGGCCCGGGGCAAGAAGAGCCGGCTAATAACAAACACCCGGCGCTCCCTGTTCCCGCACAACGTGCTTATCAGAGGAGGAATTGCTGCAGGTTAAACCATACATATTAGTAGTGCATATTCTCTCCTCTGCTGTAGCAGACTTAACATATCGAAGGTCTCAGCAGATTGTTCTGTGTTCATGCAAACTTTACATTCTATTGGAGTTCCGCTATTCTGGTTTCTTTTGGTCGAATCCTGTTACTCTGCTTCCTGCACGTGGATCAGCAAAGTTTAATCTCTAATTTAATAAATTGCTGCTGCTGAGTGGAGGGTAAGTAAATGTAAATGTGACCCTGACATTAGAGTCCCGCTACAAGCTCTGAAAAAAAAAATGTTGCTTCCAAGAGGACCGACTCCTTTAAAATACAAATAACACCAAAGTTTGCTGCCAATGTCGTGTGTTATTCTGCATAATAAACATTTCACCAGTGGGTTGTTTTGTCTCTTTGCTGCAGCACCTTGGACTGGATGTTAAACAATGCTCTGAGGTTTATATGCATGTAAGATGTTTACATGCAGCACATGTCGGGGTCAAGGAGCTGCAGCTCTGACATAGTCCTGTTGCTCTGTTCAAAAACGTGGGAACTATGTTTAAAACGTGCTAAAGAAGTATGTTTTTTCTCCAATATATATATATATATATATATATATATATATATATATATATATATAAAGGTTTCAAAAGGGAATAGTTGAGACCAGGTGGTGAGACCCTCAGCAGGGTCAGAGAAGCCCAAAAGACGCTGATGAAGCTTTATTGTGAAGAGACTCTTTGACCGCCGTCAACGAGGTGTTCGCCGTGAAAATTTATATTTGATCATTTTCAAGCCAAGTTTATGTGAAAGAAAAAAGCATAACAAAATTAAAGCCTCGCTCGCCCCGACACATTCGGGGTCGCCGACTCGCCCGGCCGAGAGTGTTCGCCCGCCGGTCCCTGCCCTGTCGCGATAGACGACACGCTGGACACATACCTGCAAACTTGTCACCTTTCGGCGAAATTCGCCGTTTTGAAATGAAAATATGTCATCCACGTGAATCGTGTAGATCCGAAGAGTTTTTGTTTTTGGGAGGAGATGGTGGGGGGTCAAGTCGCCCAGCGTTTCTGAGATCAGAGTGAGACACGAAAAAAAAAAAAAAGAGTTGTGCTCTTCGCAAATAGAAGATCTTTGTGTCGAGTCTTGGCCAATCAGCGTTAAGATGTCTACAGCGGCTTCATTTCCCTCCCACCAGTTTTTTAATAGCAAGCTATCACGTTAGCTAACGTTGTTGGGAGAGACAGCGAGTGAGATTACTGGCAGCGGCGAGTCCGTGGCAGCGTGTGGCGTCAGCCAGGAGAGCAGCGAGTCAGCGGCGCTGGCGGTTCTACCTACCGACACCTGACTACATATAAGGAGAGGACAATGGAGATTTTATCCAACTTGTATTTTAATTAAAAAACAAGTGGCCGAAATGAGTTTCCTCCGTAGGGTGGCCGGGCTTGTTTATATTTAAGGGTTTAAGATCTACGTGTAGAAAAAAGTATATCCTCCAGTTCATTATAATCTATATAGTTATGCATATATATATATATATATATATATATATATATATATATATATATATATATATATATATAATTTCCTCTGAGCTATCTTGTTTTTTTTTTGTTTACTAAATTATATATATATATATATATATATATATATATATATATATATATATATATATATATATATTAGTTATAGTTATGCGGTTATAATCGCTGTCACACTCGAGAGGTGTGCATGTTCAGGTTTACCTGGTGGAAAGATTATTCCAGTGTTCTAGACTAACAGTGACGTCTCCTCAAAGTAAAGTGGTATAACAGTATGACATAATATGGTTAAAATAAAAAGGCTGGTACATTATACATATTATGGCATATAAGTGTAATATTATTAAGTGAAATGTAGTAGTAGCAAAACAATATTCAGTATAGTACAGCAGTATTGTAAGTCTACAAAATACATTATATATATACACACACACACACACACACTACTGTTCAAAAGTTTGGGGTCACTTAGAAATTTCCTTATTTTTCAAAGAAAAGCACTGCTTTTTCAATGAAGATAACATTAAATTAATCATAAATACTCTATACTCTATACATTGTTAATACTAAATACATTTTGGTAAATGACTATTCTAGGTGGAAACGTCTGGTTTTTAATGAAATATCTACATAGGTGTATAGAGGCCCATTTCCAGCAACTATCACTCCAGTGTTCTAATGGTACATTGTGTTTGCTCATCGCATAGAAGACTAATGGATGACTCTGTCACCCCCAGTAATGGATGACTCTGTCACCCCCAGTTATTTTTATTTTTTATTCTTATTTTCATTTTTATTTTTTATTCTTATTTTCATTTTTATTTTTCTCTTCTTTCTTTTTCCTTACCGGTCACTCCTCTGCACACTTCATATTTAAAACGCTCATGCCACTTAACATACACTTTTAACTTAAACACTCGTCACTTTAACATACACTTTAACTTAAACACACATGTCACTTTAACGTACACTCACATGAGCACTTTATCTTACACTTATTTAATACCCATTGCACTGTTGTTGTTGTTGATTGTTGATTGTTGTTTGTCTCATCTAACATCCCATGTCCAATGTATGCACCTTCCACCTCGAAAAATTCCTCGTTTGTGAAAACATTCCTGGCAATAAACTGTTTCTGATTCTGATTCTAGAAAACCCTTGTGCAATTATGTTAGCACAGCATAAAACAGTTATGCTGGTGAGAGGAGCTATACAACTAGCCTTCCTTTGAGCTAGTTGAGTATCTGGAGCATCACATTTGTGAGTTCCATTATACTCTCAAAATGGCCAGAAAAAGAGAACTTTCATGTGAAACTGGCCAGTCTGTTCTTGTTCTTAGAAATGAAGGAAGGCTATTCCATGCAGGAAATTGCGAAGAAACTGAAAATTTGTCTGGGTGACCCCAAACCTTTGAACGGTAGTGTGTGTGTGTGTGTATATATATATATATATATATATATATATATATATATATATATATATATTTGTCAAAAGAAGAAATAAAACCCATAATGATCATAGTTTGTCAGCTTCTCGACGAGTGACGCTGTTCGGCACTGACTCGCCCGCCACTGTGCCCCCCCCCCCCTCCCGCTGGTGTCACCTTTTTCACCCCTCATGAGTTTGCAGGTCTGTGGACAACATGCATCATATTTCTCTACGTGAAGAGTAGACCAGGTCATTTAAATTGCATGTACATCCGATGCTGTTTGGCTGATTTCCTTTGGCCAGTAGATGGCGCTATGACAATGTGAACATTTAATCATGTACATGTACTCAGGCCTGGACCAGCATCATGCATGAGGAGTTTTGGGAAGATTGCATCATGTATCTAGGACAGGGGTAGTCAACTAAAATGTTAAGAGGTCCAGTTAGAGAAATTTTCTTGAAGCAAAGGTCCAGAAGATCATAATGTCTAACTATTTAGTGTGATATATATTTAAGTAGCCTGGTAGTTGTATCAACATCTGCATGTAATCAATACCTTTCAAATCAAATGAATTCAGTACGATTAAAACACTTTTTAACAATATTTATTATCACGTAACATAGAACTGGACTTATGTGTGACTGCAGATATGTATAATGTTCTCTCATGAACTAAATAAAAGTAGGGATGCATTTTAAAATAAAATAAATACAAAATGAAAATTGTGCATGTAATAGTAAATAATAATAATCAAATAAAGTGCTTAACTTCAGAAACATTTAATAAAGGGAGGAAAAGCTTAAATTTCCCCGTTTCTGTTTCACCGTCTCAAACAATTTTACAGATAATAAATCTTAACAATTTAACAGTTTTAGAGCATCACTCTTACATCCCACTCCCCCACTTTTTTGCTCAGTGTGAGAATTGAGCTCTAGCTTGTCCTGCCAGGACTTTAAACCTGGGCTTGAATGGAGTCAGGGCCATCCTCATGCACATGTGGAGGTGCTCATTGGTGACCCTCGAACGATATTTATTTTTGATGATATTCATCGTGGAGAAAGCTGCCTCGCAGTTGTAGGTGGAGCCAAACATGGTCAAGATGTATATGGCAACTTTCCTCAGACCTGGAACAGCTGTCTCAGGGACCGCTTGGAGCCAGAAAGTGGAAGGGTCAGTTCTTAGAAACTGCTCTTTCAGGGACACATCTGCTTGGAGATCAACCAGTTGCATCTGGAGAGGCCCAGGATTTACCCATTTAAAGTGCTGTGTGACTTCCTTTGAGAACCCCCTGACATCAGTGATGATAAATGGGTTCTGAATGAACATGGTGAGCTGCTGTCCAAAGCTGAAGCTGTCAAAACGGTTGCTGAAGTTTACAATCAGCTTATCAATGAAGTCAACAAAAGAAGACATCTCTCTGTCCCTGAACCTGTTCCTGCACTGCTGGGAAGTGTGCAGTCTCCCTGCAGGTCTTCCTTGAACAACTCAAGTTTCTTTTGAAAGGAGCAGACAGCTGTCATCAGTTCACAAATTGAATTGTCCTTGCCCTGTAGCCTCAAATTCAGTTCATTCAGATGTGCAGTGATATCAACCAAAAAGGCCACATTATCCATCTGTTTCTCATTTCCTAAAAAGAGAGAAAACTGTGTTGCTTTCTGATGTCTTAGCTCTGCCAAAAAAGATGCTACTTCCCTCCTGATGGACCAAAAGCGCGCTAAGACCCCCCCCCCCCCCCCCCCTTTGCTGAGCCATCTCACGTTATTGTGCAGCAAAAGATCATCAGCATTGGCATCAACTTCTCTGAGGAATTCCCTCAGCATGCGATGCTGGGTGGAAGAGGATGCCCTGAGAAAATTGATCATTTTCATCATTGTATTCATCACTTCAGCATGCTCTTCTGACAGGGAGGCACAGAGGACAGATTGATGAATGATGCAATGGTAAGCTATGAGCTCTGGATTGTCCTCTTTCAGTCTTGCTACAGCTCCTTTCTCTCTCCCTATCATAGTAGGGGCTCCATCTGTGGCTATTGAAACCACTTGTGTTGGCTCTATTCCTCTCTTTGTTAACATCTCCTTAATGGCCAGGTAGATATCTTCTCCTCTTGTACTGGTCTGAAGGGGAGTGACACCTAACAGGTCTTCACAGAATGCTTTCTGGTCTGTGTTGAAAAACCTGACGTACACTAACAGCTGAGCATTGTCACAGATGTCAGTGGACTCATCCACAGCTAAGCCTACACATGGTGCCTTATGTATGGCTTCATTTAGCTGGGTTAGCACGTCCTGAGTTAATATTTCAGTTTTCTTTGTGGCAGATGATGCTGACATGGGTATTTGCTTTATCTTATCACAAAGCTCTTGTTTTGGTTTTCCGTCAAGTAATGTTTCAGCGACGACACTCATGCATTCTTTGACAAGCCCTCCATCAGTAAATGGCTTTTTGTGTTGCCGCAAAATCCAAGCAACTCTGAGGGAACACTCATGAGCACGTTGTTGGGCAGTGAACGTGTGGCTCAGGGTCCTGGTGGACTGTTCAGTTGTTTATTTTCTGTGATCTCACTTCGGATTTGAGTGGGTATGTTTGTTCAAAACCTTTATGTTTTGTCTCATAATGGCGTTTCACATTGCCACTTTTAATAAGTGCCACGGTTTCTGAATATATAAGACACACTGGTTTTGTGCTCCCTGTGGGAAGTATGAACAGAAATGAGTCTGTCCATTCCGGATTAAATGCTCTATTTTCGCTGTCAACTTTTCTTTTTTTGGAGAGCGACATGTGTTCCTTATGTTTCTCTCCCTTTTTCTGTCTCACTCGCCTTTTTCTCAACTTTCTCCGGCGCAGTCGTCCGTTTCTCTCCCTTTGTTTTCTACATGTATCACTATCTTTCTTTTTCTTTCTACCGTCTTTTCAAGTGTAACCTGCCTCTAACTTTCTCATCTGTCTGCGCAGCGCTGTCTGTCGAGACGTAATGTTTACCGCCGAGAATGCATAGATTTGATTGGCTGAGTGGTATCACGTGGGATGGCTTAACTCGCATGCAATTGGTCTGTGCGTTTCCTCATCTGCTAAACCACTACCGTAAAGACTGCAAAAGCTGCGCCGCGCCGCCGGGTAAAAAAATAAAAGCGCCCTGTCAGGTTTTAAATCATAACCTTCTGTTTTGGCTGGCGGTCCGGGTCCGGATGGGACGGCCTCTGGGTCCGGACCCGGACCGCGGTCCGCCAGTTAGTGACCTATGATCTAGGAGTTACAATAGCTTCCTCTCACATAGCAAACAGCAGAAAATGGGTGTGTCTTTGGGTCTACGTCAGGTCGAGACCGTTGAATAAGGGTCTTGAGATCATCCTTGAACATAATTGAAGTCTATTGCATAAAGATTATAGGAGGAGTAGGCTTTGGAAGAAAGGCAAATATAGGCGAAAAATGACAAAAATGCCCCGAAAATCCCAAATTGCCTGAATTACTGTAGCGCCCCCTAGTGTTTAAATCACACGACTGATTTATTGCAAGTTAGGGGATGCGATGTGCACATATACACCAAGTTTGGAGTCGTTTGTCCAAATAGTTTTAATTTTATGAGTGTTTAAAAACAAGACACGCCCCTAAGAGGTTAATTGGTCGATATCTCCTAAACGCAATGAGATATCAAAGAAATTTCAATTCAGTGTTGATGATACAGCGCCAATCATGATTTACACTAAGTTTGGTATGAAATGGACCTTGTAGGAGAAAAGTGCAATAATGTGTTTTTCACTAAAGTCAAAATGGTGGAAAATATTCATAGGCGGACTTTATGGGTGTGAGAGGCGTTTTTTGTAGAGCAGGTGGAGATGGACATGTGTGAATTTTTTCAAGTCCAAAAAACATTCTGGGTGAGGGGCGTCGCCGGTCCAACTTCTTGAGAATCATTTTTTGGTACTTTTTTTTACGGCTTTATTAGATGGTTATTTTCACCAGGCCTGACAAGCGTTCCAAATTTGGTGAGTTTTCGAATATGACAAGTCCCCCAAAAAGCAGTCCAATGTACAAAAATAAGAATCCTGAAAAATAATAAGAATCCCAGCAATTTCAATAGGGTCCTTCTCGGATTGACTACGTCAGTCGCTCGGACCCTAATAAAGTAGCATTCACACAATCACTGGACTGATTCCAGCCAAGGAGTTCCAGCTACTGAAGACAGATGAACTCCACCACATTCATAACATAATAATGACTTTGCAAAAGACATAATTAGAATGATTAAATGCATAAAAAAAAAGAAGAGGAAATCCATAATGAAGTAAATTCTCATTACAGGTTTCACAAAGTCCTCTTTATGTCTGTTGTGGGAACATAGTTCATCATTATCAGCAGACTTGGCTCAGATCCAGCGCTCGCCATCCGGCTCATATCTGCATGCCAACGTTACAGTCTGACCCGATTGGTCATCGTTCACTTTGGAGAAATTAAGGCTGGTGAGTTTGAAAAGTCACCAAATAAATCCTGATGCAAAGTCTGCAGCGTGAAGAGGTCGAGGAGGGAAGTCGTCTTCTTACGGCTCCATAAAAGAAGACTTCGGGAGGGTTTTGGGAGTAGACATCTGCCAGAGCCGGCAAGGACAGAGATGAGGAGAAGGAGACAAGGAGGAAGGGAGGAGGGGGAAATGAGGCTTCCTGAGGAGGACGATCCGACCGGCTTCCCACAGTTCTCCAGGATCGTGAGAAAGGCGGTGGGGCTGGAGCCCAGCTGTCCAGAGAGAGGGCTAATTGATTTAAGCCCTTTCTACAAGGGGGATTTACCTCCCCCGTAATTAGGGGTGATTTCTGACAGCGAGAGCCGCGGACGGATTTACACCGCGGGATCAAACCCACAGATCTCACTGTGTGTGTTTGTTAAGCTCGGGGGTCAGAACCCTGTGTGACACGGGGTTAGTGATCCCTCAGAGGAGTAATTCCCCAAATCTGAAGCTGTCGATGTTTTCTTTCCCTTGATTTCAAACCAATATCACAAGTTACGCTGCAGTAAAATTAGAGGTTTTCTAAAGGGACCCTGGTGCTCAGAGACACTATCACTTTAGTCCACAGGGGGCACCAGAACCAACGCTACATAAAGGTCCTCTTAGTAGCTTTAAACAAAAAGGATCATTACTAACAGACAAAGAGAAACCAGCTGGTTGGCTTAGTAAAGGTTTAGAGAAATAACATAGTTTATATATTTACAGTTAACAGTAAGTGTGCATTGACTCGTGCAATAATTAAATGCATTAAGAAACAGTGTAAATAATCCCCCAAACAATAGAATAAATCATTAATTGTGCGGCTCCAACATCCTGATAAAGTTTGCGTCTCTCATCAGGCAGCAGTCATTAAAGAATAACTTCAGCCGAGTCCCAGCGCTCTGTACCGCCGTCTAAATATGGAAACCCACATGGGGGCGGATTCTTTTCCATTTGTTTGGACAAAAATTTCAAAAGATCCAAACTGTGTCACAGATGCAGAAAAGGCAGACTGGAGCTGTAAATTCAGTGTTTTGAAATGGCGCCGGCTCCCTGAAGCGTTGCAGTGCCGAGCTCCATTTCGCTCTATTTTAGAAGAGAAGCTGCCGGGTGAGAGAAGAGTGAGACCTGCCTTCCTGTGGCAGAGATATAATAATAAAATATGTTTTACCTCTCGTTAGAGCGGTTGAGTCATGCATCGTGACTTCAGCTGCATATTGGAGGATATTTAGAAGGCGCTTTGCTCCAGTTGGAACTGCTGGAGACACTAAAACACTGGAAGTGGAGCAGAATGAAGAGCAGAACTTCATCAGCGAGTCATACTTCAGCTCTCAGCGGACGTTGAGGGATTTCACACGTCGGGAAACGCAAAAAGAAGTCATGGACGACCAAACAAAACCCCAAAATCGGGGCACAAAGATATGAGACCTTCCAAAACCAAGGGTAGGACTCTGTTAATATCAAAATATGACCAAATTCAGAATGTGCTATGGGTCGTGTAAACAGCCTGTTCCACCTGCAATAAGACATGTGGGATATGCCGATAATATCCAGGTTTTAGTAGCACAAACAATGCAGTCGGGTTATGTGTCAACGCATTAACTCTGGGCGCTGACCACAAACTCACAGCAGCCATTTGCAGAGATCCATAACAAATCCCACATTGCCGGTCAGAAGAAGAAACACGCGTTCTTTTAAAATGTTACCAAACTCTCAGCAGGTTTTGTACACATAAACAATTTCTCATTTTACATTGTGCAAAGTCCAAATTTGACAAACTAGGCTCTAAAAACCCTACATATGTCAGCATTTAATTTCTAAAGAATTTAATTCATAAACTCTCAGAAGCTCTGAAGCTCGTGGAGGTCAGCTGCTCTTCTTCATCGTGGAAGACGAGCGTCCAGCTGGCGGCTCGGAGGACGAAGTGTTGTTTAGGGAGCCAGATTACTGGCTGCAGCGCTCCGTCAATAAGACGGCGCTCGGTGCCAAAAAGCGAACGGCGTGGACCGGCGTGGGAGACTAATGGCGTAGAATTAGCCGCGTAGCACGCGACATCTGGGTCAGGCCCGCCTGTCGCTGGGAATTATGGGTACTTGAGAGTACCCATAAGTGTGTGCAGGGCCGCTGCTAGCCATTTTGGTGCCCTAAGCATAACTCCTTCATGGTGCTCAATTTGTTTCTGCCAGTTTAACAGTTTATTAACACCAAGCCAACACACAGTACATTTGGAAGTGCTAACTTTTCTTCAGTAAACACATAAATTACATTAAATAATAATATGTACAAACAAATAGTCAATCTTCTTAAATAAAACAAAAGATAATCTTCTTTACCCTCTGGGGTCTAGCGTATCGGCGGCGTGATATACATAGTTTAATTTCTTTTTTAATCATATCTCCGCGAAAATACGGCGCAGAAAAAAGAATCCGCTACTGTTAGAACCGCCAAACTCTGCAGTTTCCGTCCCCCTCCTCTGTGTGCTTCTGTGAGCCTGTAACAGAAGCTGACACTCCTTTCACCGTGATTAGTCAATTCAGGTGTCCGTCAAAAAATGTTGTGACTACCTATGAACACTCAGGAAATCCCTAAGGACCTCCCCACCCAGCTACACTACAAAGGACCTAGGATACAATAACCTACACACCTGAGGTTTATATATACACATGCTGTAGTTTACAGTCAGACAGAAGCTAGCGATCATGGAGAGAACACAGTTCACAACAGAGGAGGACGTTGCAGCAATTTTGGCCAGCAGCGATGAGGACGGAGGAGCGTCAGACAGGCCCTGAAGGCTTCGACTCCTGCGAGAGGAATATGCTGAGAGGAGGGATCCACTGGAAGATGGGTACGTGTATTTACTAACTCAACTTTGTTTTAGCATATTTACGCTAGCACAGTGAGCACATTTAGCTGGTCCCGATCCCTTCGGTGGTTTCCCCCGGTGCCCGAGTCTGATTCTGAGACGGGGCTGGCTGTTGGGGAGCTAGCAGGGAGCTAGCGCTAGCTCTGCGAGCTAACGGGAGATAGCTTGCTACAGCGGGAACACCACTGGAGGTAGTATCAGCTTATTACCCAACTGCATCGTCAATATCACTTAGTACCAACTAGTGCTGAACTTCGTTACGTGTTTGTAAGACGTAATGCTAACTATCGGTATGTGTTTACATTAGCAACGTGCTAAGGCGCTAACATGCTAACGTACCGTTTAGCTCGTGCCCGGAGCTCTGTCACTGTTTTGTTGTGTAATCGTAACTTTCTTTCATTGAACTTAGTACTGACTGGTAGTCATTTATTTTACAGAGAGGACTCACAGCTGTTAGGGTCCAGTGGACAACATGCAGCTTCGCTACAGCCACCTGCACCTATGCTATCGACGTGGAAGACTGAAGGCCTGGACCCTGTTTACCAGGTATGTACACAGCTCAGCTACACATGTACACCTGTTGAACTGTTCAAACTACTAACTAGTAGTCATTTATTTTACAGAGAGGATGCACCACCACCAGCCCCTCTAGCACAGCCATCCCCACCAGCCCCGGTCTGTTTTCTATTTCTGAACATGTATATTGTGTAAATATTTTTTTATTCATGAATAATACATATTTTATTTGAAAACAAAACATGTTGTGATGGTAATTTTTCATTTGCACACACCCCATGAAGCTTTATCTGCAGTAAGAAGTCATTTCTCAGTCCCATTTCTATCATTTCGGTGAAAGGTGTGACAGACCACATTTCTGCTCAAAAAACGATATTTTTTTTTTTTGTTTCAGACATTTATTTACATGTAACTACCATTGTATGTATATATTTCACTGCTTTTGTGAACCTAATACCTTTGGTAAACCAACTTCTAGCACCAAAACGTTTCGTCAACATGAGTAAAGGTATGTTTTCACAAGATATATGAAGATTATTTTTAAATCGAGATTGTTCTGCAATTTTAGATGTAACACACACACACTTATATGCAAGTGCCTTAAAAGGAGACTTTAAGAAATTATGTAAAATCGAGAAAAAGGCTAAGACCCTATAGGGTTAAATAAAACAAAGATTTAGAGGACGAAAAGTCACAACAGATAAAACACACATTCAAGTAAAGTGCAAAGTCCTCTTTGACCAAATTATCAAAATAAAACAAAGACATAATTTGTGAGAGAGCCATAATGCTATTCTGTATGGATCAAGCATTTCCACCAGTTTTGGGAGGCTCTATAGAGGCACACGTCTGCATTTCTTCGCCGCAAAATCACTAATTAGGTCATCATATGACAGTTTCTGAGCCACTTCACCATTGACGCTGATGACAGCAAGACCACTTAGACGTTCCTGCAACATTGTTGAACGCAAGTATGTTTTAATGGGCTTTAGTTTTGAAAAACTTCGCTCAGCAGAGGCAACTGTAACAGGGAGAGTCAATGCGATTCGAAGAGCAACCCAGAGATTTGGAAACACCTCTTGAAGGCATTTCTCACAGTGGCGGTGCGTCAATAGAGGGCGCTAGGGCGCCGCCCCTCTTAAAATTTTGCGATGAAAAAAAAAAAAAGAAAAAAAAATATATATATACTGTCAAAAAACATTATATACCAAATAATTTAAATAAGAAATATACCGTGTTGACGCGCTAAATGTGTGTGGGAGACCGTAAGCCCCTGTCAACAACCACTTAAGATATACCAAATATAATATATCGCCATTCATCATCACTGAGAAAAGCCCCTCCCCCTGTCGGGGCGCCGGCCCAATGTGAGTCTATGGCAGCGAACAAACATTTCACCCTCGTTTCGGCAAGGACAGCTTCTCATTGGCGGATGAAACGTGAATCTTCGGGCGCACAAATCTGCGCCTTAGCCAATGACATCGTTTCTTATTGCAACGTGGTTGGACTATTCGTCGAATCAGAGACCTTTATCATTCCCTCACATCCCATATAGCTCCCACGTAGCTACGCGAGCAACACAGCTAGCAGAGACTTTGATTATGTTAGTATGGCGACTGAAAACTCTGTGGTATCTCTACGCGAAACACCTTTCAATCCACGATCAGATGTTGACAAGAAGAGGCTGAAAGAGTTGGGACCCGAACGTCCGGATTTAAATATTCAGCAGCAAAGCAGTGACCGCGGGAGGACGTACACCCGGAGCTTCTCCTCAAGCTACATGCTAACCGGAGCTGTTAGCTGGAGGCTCAGTGTGTAGCAAAGCAGTGGCTCTGAGCAGCCGAGGAAGCGCCGGGAATGTGAAGGAAGATGAGCTTGAAGGATTGCTGCAGAGGGGAGTGTCAAAATCAGCAGATGCCTGTGTTAGAGTTTAATGTTTTATCTTTCCCACAGCAGAACACATGTTGGACATTGTTAGATTTGGGTGTATATCATATCAGACTATAACTTTATCTAAAATACCAATTCAACCCCCAACAAGTTAGAGTGTGTGTGTGTGTGTGTGTGTGTGTGTGTGTGTGTGTGTGTGTGTGTGTGTGTGTGTGTCATAGCTACAGCCATCAAGGTGGCTCCTGGCCTTTTGTCTATGTTGATGAGCCATCAAGACACACAAAACATAGTTTTTTGTCTGTAGTATGAAGCCTGTTTGTAGTAGATATTTCCCCACAACTTATCTTACTGTCTCTGTCTCTCTCTATATATTTATCTGTAGGTTTGTGACACCATACTTGGACACACCAGGGAACGCTTTGCCTTCAAAGACCACCTCACCAGTGCCACCTTACTGCAGGGCCCCCAGTTTGAATGCTACGTCAATGTATTCCCTGAAGTTGCTCTGGCCACCACATTGAATGTTTCTTAAACCATTCTGCTCTGAACCTCTCATGCCCAAAGTTACAGTTTGTTGATAGTTGTTATTGGACAGTGTTGAGCACTGTGTTTTCTTGAAATAAAGCTTTGTTTTTTAGAATATTCTACTCCAAACCTCTTTTCTTCTCATTGTGGAGTGCTATTTAAACCGCGCCGTCCAACTGCGCCCCCCCAAAAAAAAAAGTCACCAGCCGCCACTGATTTCTCATTGTAGCGTAGTTCGCTACCTCCGTGAGTCTCGGACGGCACAAAAGGGCAACACACTTCGGATTTGCGGGTTCAGCAAGATACTTATATCTATATACTATATATTTAATCAGCTGCCTGGTGTAAGAATTTCACACCAGACAACAGAACAGATCAGAAATCTAAAAGAGGCCACCTCTTCTGCCAGGGCTTGAGCCTCTATTTTTACGACTGGGTCATTGACTGTTTCCCTAGCCTCGATGAGCGCATGGAGAGATTGTTCAACCACAACTGGCCTCAAACACTCTCAAATGGAGAGAAAATCATGAGAAGTTGGCTTGTTTACTCGCAGCAATGCTGTGTTCTGTTTTGCGTGTAAGCTGACCAACTGGCCTCAAACAACTGTTTGAGGCCAGTTGTTTCAACCACCTCCATATACCCAAGGAAATACTACTTGATATTTGGCTTTGGCACCAAATCAACAATGCGCACGATGAGGGACATTTGTTCCTTGTGGCTTATATCAGGTGTACAGTCAAGAATTATTGAGAAATATGTCACTTCCTGAATCAGTGTCTGGATTGTTTGTAATACTTTGGTGGAGATGATCTGGATCAGTTCATTTTGTGTCTTCTGTCCAAGATAATGCGTTCGGGAGCTTTCATCGGTTATCTTGGTCAGGTGGTTCTCCATCACAGCATCAAAACTGCCTAAAAGCTCCACTTCCTTTAAGAAGTTGCCATTGTCTTGCTCATACAGACACTGTGAATAGCCTCTAAATGGCAAATTCCTTGAGGCAAGAGATAGGGTTATTTTAAGTAAGCGTTTGAGAACATCTCGCCACTTTCTTTTTTCTGCCTCCAGCAATGTCAGTTCCTGGTGGTCTATTGTCATATTTTTATGTAAATGCATGTCCAGTTCTCTCCATTTAAACATGCACTGGGCATGGTCTGAGCTACATTCATGACTCTTCAATCTACTGTTTATGTTGGACCAGTCACTGTAGCCCTCATCTGTCAGCTAGGTTTCAAACTGAAAAGCTTACACGCAAAACAGAACACAGCATTGCTTTGTTGCGAGTAAACAAGCCAACTTCTCATGATTTTCTCTCCATTTGAGAGTGTTTTGAATTGTAGGCTACTATGAAACGCCCTGCCATCTAGTCCCCTTGGAAAATTAAAATCTGATGGGATTTAAAATGGACCTCTTCGTACTATTTCAACACGATCCATGTCTAAAACTTGTGGCGGCCAAAAAGCAGGATCAGTTGGAGGGGGCACACAGGTCTTTACATTGTCACCTGCTGATGTACTCTCAATGACAGGACTTTCAGAGGTGGTGGTTCTCTGCGGATCTGTCCCTAAACTGCTGGTTGAGGGTTGTTGATCATCATCAGGGCTTGGTGTTGTGGAGTCTACAGAGCTGCAAGACGGTTGCTCCTCGTCTGCATCATCGTCTTGGTCACGTGCTTGTCCTTGTTGTACGTATCTCAGAATAGAGCCTGCTTTAATTTAGAAATACAACGAAAAAGGATCAGTATAGAAAGTGACAAAATATTCAAACAAAGAATCTTATACTGAAAAAATTATGAACATTTAAAACTGAAGAAATTATGAACATTTAAAACTGAAGGCATGCAGCCAAGGTGCTCTCCCCCTATATTTATCAACTATTTGATAAATCTAATCTAATATAAAAGCATAATAGAATGTAAAGTAAAGTAACATCTAGCTGGCGTCAGTTAGGCCTACTTGTAAATGTGCAGCTGAGAGGCGCTTGTCTCCAGGGCACAGATTACACTTAACTGTTATATTTTTCTCTTTTCACGGATACAAATAAAAAAAAGCTGTGATTGGAATACGGGACAGGCGGGACTGGAGCTGTCCGGTGGCGTGTCGTCCCCCCCCCCCGTCAACGGCTCCCTGGGGATATATGTCACTCTTGCCCGTCTTCAAAACTTGAGAGCCCTGCTAACATTAGCAATAACGTCAGCTAGTTCGAGGTGTATGCATAGGCTAACCATTAAATTAGCAGCGCACATTTCCCGTATTTAACAATGATTAAACATGGACTTACCTGAAAGAGATGCACGGGCATCTCGCAGTTTCTTTCTTTTCCTTTTTTCTGACCCTGACTCCTGTTGTCCTTTTGGGGCCATCTTTTTTAAGCTTACTGTCAAAGTTCGCCACTGAGAAGGGCACCCACGGCGAGCTTGGGAAGTTGAATGTGTATTTGTTTTGGGGGGGGGGGGGGGGCACCATCGTAACTTTTTTTGAGCAATTAAATATATCTCTTGTTCTGCCTGTTTTGTGATATACACATGCCTAAAAGGTGCCTAATATTTATATACTAAAATAATATCGGCATTATAATTATTATAACTATGATGATTTTTTTGTTGCATATTTTTTGGTGCCCCCCCCCCCCCCCCGGGCCTGGTGCCCTACGCACAGCGCGTAGTGCCCCTTATGGGAGCGGCGCCGCTGAGTGTGTGCGTGTGTGTGTGCGGGCTTCCTTTCAGTTAGTTTCAAGCTCATTTAAATGAGGACTTAAAAAAAAAGGTGTGAGACTCGCCGCTCTGATGAAAGTGACGAATGAAACTTCCCTCCCTCGCGTTTCATGTCTCCCTTCAGTGTAACAACCAGCATCTCGGACAGAAATGACTGCTATTACCTTTGACCTCTCCTCACTCGTTTTGGTCTAAGACGAGAGTGACCGCGTGATGTGACGAGGCGTGTTCACGACGATGACGAAGAGGAGGAAGTTTTTTTTTCTTCTTTTTTACAGCCTCATGTTACATGAAATATTCATCTCGAGCATATTTGGAAGTAAAAGCTTTGAAAAGGCTCGTTGTAAAACCTTCATTACAGCCGGAAAACTTCCTTTCGGTGTTTCGGACCATAACAACGAGATGAGATCCCTGTGAAGACGGATTTAAGGTCCCATGTGGTGCACAACTAAACTCTTGAGGTCCATACCCACTTCCTGCTGGACTCTTCCCGAGCTGCTGCAGATTCCCACCTGGTTTTCGGTGGCGCTCCGGTTCTCCTTCCCGTGGACTGTACCGCAGCACTTAGCCTGCAGGAACCTTCCAGATCGTTGCTGCCAACGTTGATGCAGAGTAGACTGCAGTGAAAGGTTTTGACAGCAACTGCTCAGACCAGCTAGTGAAGAGATGACTCCATTAACTCAGATTTACACCTGAGCTCCTCGTCCTGCAGGAGCTACACTTCATGCAGCGTTTTATTATAGATTTATATTCACCACACAGCAGATAACTTCTTTTAGAAGATGGCAGTTTAGCATTGAAATATGGGGAATTTGAAGGGTATATAGCAGGGGTGGGCAAACTTTTTGGCTCAGGGGCCACATTGAATTAAAAAATTTGACAGACGGGCCGGGCCAGTATCAGATGGATGGAGATTTTACAACTCTAAAACTGTTGTAGTACAAACCCTGTCTCCGGCGACAGAAAGTGATTCATATTACTGTAATTCTTCTAAAGTTAACGCTTTACGACATAATTAAAAAGGATTCTGACCGCTAAGAAGTGGAGCTTTTGTCTGTGGGATCAGTGGGGGAGGGGTGGAATTGCAAGTGTTGTGTGTGCGCTCTAGTTCAGCAGAACACGGCAGGCAGCGGTCCGCACGGCACGTAAAAACTGCTGTAACGCCTCTCTGTTACCGACTTGATTTTCCCAAAGCACAATGATGGCAACAGACCAGCATCAATGTTTCTTCATGCTTATTTATTGCACAGCGCTCTTTTAGGCTTTTCGTGTGTGTGTTCTTCTGCAGCAGAGCCGTGTGCGCAGCAGAAGGCATTACAGCGTCTTTCTGCTGCAGCAGAACACACACGAAAAGCCTAAAAGAGCGCTGTGCAATAAATAAGCATGAAGAAACATCAACGCTGGTCTGTTGTGGTCATCGTGCTTCGGGAAACTGAACTTGGGAACGGAGAAGCGCTACAGCGGTCTTTACTATAACTTATAATTATTTAAAATAAAAAACCTTTTTTTAATATATTTTTTTAATAACTTTTTTTTAATATATTTTTTAATGTTATAATAATTATAATACTCGGCGGGCTGTATATTAATACTCGGCGGGCCGTATCCGGCCCGCGGGCCGTATCCGGCCCGCGGGCCGTAGTTTGCCCACCTCTGGTATATAGGCTATACATATATGTTAGGGCTGGGCACCTTAATGCGTTATAAATGAGTTAATGTAGCAATCCATTAACGGCGACAAAGATTTTATCATGTGTTGTTTTTTTTAGCATTGGGAGGGGCTATACATGGGGGATGAGGTGTTCTGGGGTTCCCTCTATCCATTCTTCAAGTAGTTGTATGAACCCCCTATGACAGAGGTGTCCAAACTTTTTTCACCGAGGGCCACAAACAGAAAAATATACGAAAGTCTGGGTCGCTCAGGTGAGGTATATCCTTTTGGATATCCTTATATCGCAAAATGAATCAAATTAGGTCAATTATGCTTTTATATATATATTAATTTTTTTAATATATAATATATATTATATTTTAAAAATAACATTAGAGGAAACTTGGCCTTTTCCAAGCTCCAGTAGAAGTCGGGTAGAGAGAGAAGCTGAAGCTGGTTCTTCAGAGAATCATCACACTGCATCTCCATCAGTTCTAGTTCAGACCAGTGGCGGCTGGTGGCATAATTTTTTGGTAGGGCTATCTAATCCCAGTATGATTCAATGCAAAAAAAAGGTATCACGCATTACTAATTTGCAGTTATATATTCAACATTTATTCCAACACTTTGACATAATAAGGACATCTTATTAATACAATTCAGTATATATATATATATACAATATATATATACCGTAAAATGCGGGCTATAAAGCGCACCCTTTTATATGCCGCATCTACTAAATAAAAAAAAAAGTAGTATTGAGTCTAAAAAAAGCCGCCGCGGGTTATACGCCGCTAATTTTGTGGTACCTGACAAACTAACGACCACCGGTAATGAACGGAATGGAACAAAGCGACGGAACAAAGCAATACAAAAATAACCCCGTTTGAACATCAGATATACACTGCTTCTGTCAAATGCTTCTGACACTCACAGTTTACGCTTCATCGGTACTGTCCCCGCTGAAGCCACAGAAGTCTTCGTCCTCTGTATCAGAGTGAAACAGCAACAGTACCGCTTCCTCATTTTGCGGCTCGGTGCCCGCAGCCTCGGCCTCGCTGTCGTACGATAAGTTAAGGATCGTGGATTTCTTCACTTTTCCCCATGCTGTCAAAACCCACTGACAGACCTCCGCGAAGGTGGCTCGTCGCATGCGTCAGGTGTTTGTGAAAGACTTCGGACCACTTGTCATCCACTGCTCCCACTCAGTACGCAGTGCCACTTTGAATGGCCGATTAACGCTGATGTCGAGGGGCTGGAGATATTTTGTGGTGCCGCCAGGCATGATCGCTAGGATGGAGTTGGTCGATTTGACGGCGGCTTTCACGGAGTCCGTGATCTGTGCCCTCATACTGTCCATCACTAGCATAGCCTTGTTTCGGCGGAAGAACCCGCCCGGTCGCTTGCCGTAGCACTCGGTGAGCCACGCTTTCATGAGCGACTCGTTCATCCAGCCCTTCTGGTTCACGTGCACAGCGATGCCTTTGGGGAACTTCTCCTTCGGCATAGTGATCCTTTTGAAAATCACCATAGGCGGAAGCTTCTCTCCCGCCGCTGTGCAGCTTAGTACGCAAGTGAAGTGCGTTTTCTCGTGCCCGGTAGTTTTTACCGTAACTGACGACTCGCCTTTCTTATTCACCGTACGAGTGAGAGGAAAATCGAAGGTCAGTGGAACCTCATCCATATTAATGACATCCTGCGGGCCAATAAAATGCTCAACTATTTTCTCTTTGGTGAAGTTTCTGAAGTTGGACAGTTTTTCCTCAAAGTCCGCAGGTAGCTGTTGGCAGAGAGTCGTGCGTGCTCTGATGCTCAAGTCTTTTCTTTTTAAGAACCGCAGACACCAGGATGGTCCGCCTCTGAAATCAATAATGTTCCTTTCTGCCGCGATCGCCATTGCTTTCAGACGAATCTGAACTGTGGAAACACCACGGCCGTCTGCTCTCTGTGTGTGGACCCAGTCCTCTATTTCGTTCTCGAGTTCGGGCCAGTGGCATTTTCTTTCCCTGAACGCTTTCTGAGACTTCTTGCATCTCGCAAGTTCTCCCTGCTGCAGTCTCCAACGTCGAACCATGTCCTCGTTGATCCCAAGTTCTAGTGCCGCAGCACGGTTTCCCTTTTCAAGGGCCACGTCGATAGCCTTTAGCTTAAAAGCTGCGTCGTACGCGCTACGTCGTGACTTCGACATGTTTATTTCTGGGGATGCGCTACGGCGGAAATTATCGTAAAATTAACCGCACCCCTATTTTAACCGCCCGGGTCAAAGTTCAGGAAAAAAAAAGTAAAAAGTATCGGCTAATATCCCACATTTTACAGTATATCATAGATCATACCCCTCCGAAAGACAGTCTTGCACTTGACTGATGATTTCAAATGTATTGATAAATTCCCAAAACCAACGTAAGGCACAAAAACGCACTGCACACACACACACACACACACACACACACACACACACAGAGCCAACACTCACGCCAATTTCCTTAAAACATACAGTTATTACAACTTTAACTAACCTTGTGCCTCTTCCGCGGAATGCTAATACCGTTACTGTTTCTAATTTGTATAAAAAAATTTAACATATTTTCCGTAGCTTTTAACATACAATGAGACTTCCTTTTTATAGTCGCGAGCCGCCTTCAAAATAAAAGCATCTCATCTTAACACAGGTAAAACACATGAACAAAAACAACAACATTGATTGACAAACAGTTTCTAAAGCCAGAACACAAATTGGCATAAAGAAATGACCATATTTTCCGTAGCTTTTGACATACAATGAGACGTCCTTTATATCCAGGGTACCCGCGAGGTCTTAAAAACTTGAAAAAGTCTTAAATTTAGTATTCATAATTTAAGGCCTTAAAAAGGTATTCAATTTTGTCAACAGGTCTTAAATTTCGTTGATCAAGTCTTAATTTTTACCCCCTTCCTTATTTGATACGGCGCCACAACATTTGTTTATTGTTCGTTGTTACAACGAATCTTAGTACACCCAAACGTCGCATCCAAAATATCAGGCAACCTGTATATGGCTCTGAACTGGCTGAGACGCTGTAGAGTTTAACAGCTGATCGCGCACTGATCGCGCGCCATCCCCCTCCCCAAGCGCGAGCTAACTAGCGCGCTCGCAGGTTTGCATCGAGCTATGCGAACCTGCTTTCCCGTTTCCATCGCGCGCGTCTCACAAGCAGGGTCAGATGCACTTGCCAGTAGTGTTACAGAGTCCACAGTCCTCCAGCTAAAGATTTTTCTTCTCTGTAAATTAAAGGGTTCTTCCCCAGGTAGCCAAAATGACCTTGTCCGGATCCGGCTTAAGCTAGACACGCCGGAAGAAACATGTCCGGCCCGGGTCCCGTTGCCGATTCTGCTGAGACTCGGCATGAATGACGATGAATCGGACCGAATACACTGGCCCGATTCCGGCGGCCGTCACTGCCGTCACTCGGCCGTAATTGAAACTAACCTGGGGCCAGCACTGGCCTGAAGCCGGCACTACAGAAAACACGTCGCCAGGGTCCGGTTGCCGACTCAGCGAAGTCTCAGAATGACGCCCCAGAATCGAGTTGAATATATTCATCATGACACAAAAACAATACTTTACTTACTAAATTAAGCCTATCAAGATCCCATTGTTTGGTAAGACAAACAGTCCAATAAATGCCAAATAAGATAACATTTTATATATAATAATATATGATAAGAAAATATTGTTCATTATTATATAACAATACAATAAAATAAGACACGTAGACCAAAACGTACACCCCTCACAGTTATTGTTTTAAATGATTCTGTCTTATGATTAAAGTTATTTGATTGATTGATTTCCTTTTTTTTTCATTCATACGCATATCAGGAAAGGTGCGATGTTGGTCTTAAATTTCATTTAAAGTAGTCTTGAAAAGGTCTTAAAAAGTCTTAAATTTGAGATGAAAAATCCTGGGGGTACCCTGATATCGTCGTGAGCCGCCTTCAAAATAAAAGCATCTCATCTTAACGCAGGTAAAACACATGATGCAACAAAAACAACAACATTGATTGACAAACAGTTTCTAAAGCCAGAACACAAATTGGGTTACTTACATATCATATACCGACAGCATGCCTTCCAAAAGCTCGTTTTGTGCCGTCTTTAACGTGTCTTTAAAAACGTTGTCTGTTACGAGTTAAGAGTGCTGCTCCGGCAGCAATCGTCATGCAGTGAGCCTTGTCTTCATGCAAGGCCAGCTCACAAGCCCCACAAAACTTCACACGATCGATTGTTTTGGATAAAATGTGCCCGTTTTTATCCACCTCATTGTGTTTCTTCACCACAGCCCGGCGTCCGGGTAGCGATGTTGACTTAGCTTGATATGCTAGCTTAGTAGCTTTCATCCATCCATTATCAGCCGCTTATCCGGGTTGGGTCGCGGTGGCAGCAGGTCCAGCAGACCGACCCAGGCTTCCCTCTCACCTGCAACACTTTCCAGCTCATTCTGGGGGATCCCGAGCGTTCCCAGTCCAGCCGGGAGATATAATCCCTCCAGCATGTCCTGGGTCTTCCCCGGGGTCTTCTACTAGTTGGACATGCTAGTTTAGTAGCTTAACAAAGACCCCAGCTTCCACCGCCGCCGGATTCAACCCTGCCCTGTTCTCTTTATTTTTGATTATTGTAAATGAATCCTTTTATTTTCCCAACTTCACCCGTGACTCCCATGTGCTGCATTTGGGTCCACGTTCGGTTTCGCCTTGACAACTTGCGCCTTCAGCGTGCCGTCTCTACTACGGCTGAACAACCTAATCAACTTATTATGACGCCACAGCTACCAGTTATTATTTGTTTCGTGTAAATACCTCAAATTCGCATAACACTGCAACATTTGACAAGTGAAATAAAATGTTACATGAAGCGCAACACCTACAAATACACTAAGTGCAGATACAAAAATACGCGCATGACAGGATGCTGCGTCATTAACAGACAATGCACGTATAGTCCACATCAGTGTAATTAACACAACGACAAGAACTAATTCTTAAAAGAACCAGTCACATGTATTTATAACAAAACATGCTGAAAAAATTCAACAAAACAGGGGAACTAAAACACTGCACACTCAAAAGCACGAGCCATTCAAATATTAACATCAGAAGTAACGATATTAACTATATAATAAAAACACCAGAGACACATTAACACTTTGGGGGCGGGCCGATGTTTAAGTTTTTAATAAAATCATGTCTTCGTGATAATACGTCACAGAGATATGGTTTCAAATCTGGTGGATATGGTTTCCACTTCCGCGTCTGAGCATCTAAACATGGATGTGTCGTATGACGCGTGCAAAGCTTCAGTGTGAGTCAGAAGATGCCAAGCAAAGAGTCCTGAGCAAAGCTATATTGGAGAGGACGGCACACCTTCAGTGCCTGAAGGATTCGCTAACAAGGAGCTAGCCGCCGCTAACGGGCCAGATAGCTGGCCGACAGCGTTTCTGTGAGACTAAACGGTGCGTAATCAACTGTTGTCCCTATCACCGTTAACTTTCTTTCAGTGAACATAGTACGACTAGTAGTGTTGGACCTCCATTATGTGGTTGTAAGACTGTAACTAGCGTTAGTTTGACGATAGCTTAGCAATGTTTGCACGCAGCTAGCTCCTGCAGTGTTGGATGT
The DNA here is from genome assembly GCA_038501785.1 of Myoxocephalus aenaeus. Classification (NCBI taxonomy): domain Eukaryota; kingdom Metazoa; phylum Chordata; class Actinopteri; order Perciformes; family Cottidae; genus Myoxocephalus; species Myoxocephalus aenaeus. Next base: position 668,938 of record JBAMJR010000323.1, on the reverse strand, counting down.
CGTCTTACGTGTCTACGACTGAACGGTGCATAATCAACTTTTGTCACTAGTAGTGAATTTATTGTAAAGACAGCATTCACAGCTGCCAGGGTCCAGTGGACAACATGCAGACTCCCAGTCCGTCTCTGCCTGCCAACAGATCTCCACCACCAGCCGGCCACAACGCCAGCCACAGAGCACATCTCCACCATATTATAATAATACATTTGGTTTTGGACATTTATTTACATGCATCTTCCATTTTATTCATATATTTCCCTGCTTTTGTGAACCTAAGACCTTTGGTAAACCAATTTCCATCACCAAAACTGATATACCACATGAGTAAAGTTATGTTTTCACAAGAGATATGAAGAATTCCCAAAATCTAGCTTTAGAGTCATATTTTCTCTTTACACTTGTGCCTTGGGGCAATGGTGCATCCTCCTCTCTTTGTTAAGAAAGAGTTTGATGACGCGTTGTGAAGTTTACCGGTGCGCTTCAGCTCCAGTAACAAGTCCTTCTCGATGGACATGCACGCCAGTGATGACAGCTGAGCCTCACCAGTTGTGTTTCTGGAATACGTTTTGATTCGTTTTAGGGCTGAGAATGTCCGCTCAACCGTGGCAGTAGATGTTGGGATCGTCACTGCTAAACATGCCAGTCTGTTAAGTTGATGCATGCTCTTCACCAGATTGTTCTGCTGAAGGAAAGCCAGTAGATCAGCGGGGCTTTTTCCTTCAACGCCGGCCATGGCGTACATTAGTCAGTTCTGTTTAAGCCGTGGCATCCTCAAACAGAGGTCCGTGACTCTGCGTTAGGTTAGAGAAGGCTGAATCCGGGAATTTCTTCCAGTATGCCTGAAACTGCTGGGGGTCGAGGAGGGAGCGAAACAGTCATTTCTCGTGGGCTTTGAACCGATTTTGTATCTAGGCAAGAATGTTGTCCAAGATATCGCTGTGGAGTTTCTGGTACGTGCACGAATGTTTCCCTCCGCTTGGCCTCTCCGTGCTCTTGGGGCACCCATTTCACGCATAGTGGACTCAAATCTCAGCAAACCATCCTTTTTCTCTCTCAACAATGTAAACTCATCCACTCTTTTCAGACAGAATATGACGGTAAACCCGTGCCAAAACTAAAGAGCGCAAATGAGGTCCACGAGAGCGCGCAAATCAAACAGTTGCGCGCGTAATTTACGCTGACAAGCGCTTTTACATCACTACGCGAGTAAAATCCCCGCTCACGAGAGCAAAAGTCCCTCTTGAAGTTGGAACCTGCTCGCTCTCGAAGCTTTAACCTGCTCGCTCACGTGTCTGTTACCTGCTCGCGCTCGAGTAGATTTTCTTTTTGACAGTAAGTGGGCGGATCCAGTCACCATCGATCTCTACATCTAATTGGTTACAATCCTCGGCTTCGGATTGGCTGGAATGCATTTCTCACCAGCACACTGGGAACAATGGCGGATGAGAAAACACAACTGAAAGTTGACGTTCTCTGAATACTACTGTTATTGAGTCACAACATGTAATTTTAGGATGTTTTCAGGCGAGAAGTTAGTTATTTAAGCATCAAATCTGTGGTCGGTTTGTCAAGAATCAGCCGACTTAAAAAGATACGCCGACGGTTTGAGTTCCTGCTGAGGGACCGTGAGCTCCGCAGCACCGGGCCGTCAGCGCTCTGCTGCGTGCTGAGAGCAGCCTGATCCCGGCAGGACTTTTTGAAATGATCCGCTGGCTCCGATTTCTCCGTAGCGGTTAAACATGAGATACAATTCGGTTTTGAGGATCTAATGAGCAATCTTTATTAGTTTATTATTTATTCACAGTAACGTTACATCAGTTTGACTGAGGGAAAGGTTAAGATTTTAATTTAACTTTTACTTTACACTACAGTGGTGTCTTATTACTTTTGACCAAATTGTTTGCAATTATATATTATATATATATATATATATATATATATATATATATATATATATATATTAAAAAACATAGTTATAAACACAATATATATACAATTTCTTGTATTTCTGTATTTGTTATTTTGAGTGTGTATGTGTGAGTTTACCGTGTATTGATTCAAGATTCTTTTATTGTCATATGCACAGATAACAGGCAGTTATTCTGTACAATTTTGCTGGGTCTTCCTAACACACAGAATTACAATAAACTTAAGGCAAAAAATAAGACACAAAATATAGTGACAGTATTGCACAAAAATATGTATAAAGTGCACTATGCATTGCTACAATATCCAAAGTATGGCCGTGACATGAAGTCACAGCAGCAGGAAGAAACTGTTTGTCAGTCTCGTAGTATCTCTATTGATATTGTCTTTAATAAGGGATCTGCATGTCATTTAGTTTGTTGCATACGCCTAATAAATACCAAACAGTGTTTCAAGGCAGTTAATGTATCTTGGGTGTGTCCAAGTTAAAGAACTATTCAAGAAAGGGTCAAATACAATTGCAACACAAGATAAAAGGACTAAATAAGAGGCACAGACCTTTTATTCTATTGGAGGCACCGCCAGTTAATTCCGTTTTTAGAATAAGAGAGCAACAATTGTAGGAACCGTTATATTATATCATAGCGCCATCACTTTTAAAACTGTACCCAGGACCCCACCCATAGTACTACTACACCTAGCAGATTCATATAATAGTATAGATACATGGGACGGGTGTAACATAAATAAACACAATATATATAACATTATGTGTATCTGTTTATATATACTTATATAGATACACATATAATTGAAAACAATTTGGTCAAAAGTAATAAGACACCACTGTAGTTTAAAGTAAAAGTTAAATTAAAATCTTAAGTTATAAATCTTAACTTTCCCTCAGTCAAACTGATGTAACGTTACTGTGAATAAATAATAAACTAATAAAGATTGCTCGTTAGATCCTCAAAACCGAATTATATCTCATGTTTAACCGCTACAGAAAAGTCACAAAATTACATTTTGTGACTCAACAACAGTAGTATTCAGAGAACGTCAACTTTCAGTTGTGTTTTCTCATCCGCCATTGTTCCCAGTGTGCTGGTGAGAAATGCATTCCAGCCAATCCGAAGCCAAGGATTGTAACCAATTAGATGTAGAGATACGATAGTGACTGGGTCCGCCCACTTACTGTCAAAAAGAAAATCTACTTGAGCGCGAGCAGGTAACAGACACGCGAGCGAGCAGGTTAAAGCTTCGAGAGCGAGCAGGTTTCAACTTTGAGAGCAGATTTTGCTCGCGCGAGCTGGGATTTTGCTCGCGTAGTGATGTAAAAGTGCTCGTCAAAGTAAATTACGCACGCGGCTGTTTGATATGCGCGCTCTCGTTGAGCTCTTGCGCTCTCTACTTTTGGCATTAATTTGCCCCCATAACAGAACTGTACGTCCAGTTTTTTGTTCTGTAATATTCCAAAAAGCACATCCGAATACTCAAAGATCCCATAGAACGTGGACAGCAAAAAACAAAACTCAAAGTTCTCCAGATGGGCTTTGTAGCCGGCAGCGCAATCCACAGATTCCACGTCGTATTCATCATGGTGCTCCACAATGTGCTCCAAAAGCTCCTGCAGGGCAGCTCTCTTTTCAAAGACCGTGTTGACCAGTCTGGAGCTATATTGCCACCGTGTTGGTACCACACGAGGAAAGCGCCGCTGGTAGATGTCATCGAGCAGCTGCGTGCGCTTTGGAGACCTGGAAAAATACACAGTTGAGATGTGGAAAAAATATTTTACATTCTCTCAGCTTTGAGACTCCTTGAGTCAGCACTAAATTCAGCCGATAGCATAGCAGTGTATAAATAAAGCCATAGGAGCTTTCTCTTTAATTTTAGCCTGCACTCATTAAGTCCAGATGCCATGACCGCTGCACCATCATAACACTGAGCCACGACTTTGTCCAGACATAGCGGAGCACTAGTGCCAGCTGCGCTGTGTTAATGACGTCAGTCGTTTCGTCCACCATAATAGCGACAAGGGGCACTTGATTTATCTCACATCGTATCTCCTCTTCCATCACTTCAGCTACAGCACCGATCAGGTCGTTTTGTATTTTCCCCGATGTCCCGGTAAACACTTTGTACGTGGAAAGTCCGTTTCTCCTTTTCCTTCAGCCATTGAGTATTAAAAAAAATACACCAAGCAAAACCATAAAAATTGAATTGCTTCTCTAACATATGTTTCAACAACTTACTCCTTCATACTGAGTTCAGCTAGCTAATTTTCCGGTAGACAGACGTCACTGGCACACTGACCAATCACAGCGCATGTTAATGGTCACGCTGGGCCACTGACAAATCACACATCCACGCCATTCCGCGGGCGCTTTCACGTCAAAGAATACACCCAGCTTGTCAAACTAAAGATCTGATTTGTTGAAGTCTATGACTATCAACAATAGCGTCCACTCCCTGTGTACTTTAATCTGCAAAGGCCTGCTTAAACTGCTTTGCTTCCCATAGAGACACAGGAGAAAAAAATCTGATTGGATGAAACAATCTTTCAAACCAGCTGCAATGGAAGCAGTGCTGCAGGCTGGAAGCAGAGCAACAGAGGAAGACAGGAGCTGTGCAATGAGAAAATAAGCTAATAGGGAAAAACAATTATAATACATGTAGTGTATTTGTGAAAAACAATTAAATTATAAAATAGCTATAACTTTGTGATTCTATTTAGGCCAGCAGTGAAGGCTTAGCAGGCCCTGACGGCCAAAGTGACATGAGTCCTTCTGTATAATCTTTACTTGATTACTTCGATACGTAGATATTGTCATTTTTACTCGAGGAAAGGATCTGAATACTTTATTGCTGGCTTCTTATTTTATAGTGAATCTTAAGACCAGACACGAGAACGGATCGTTCTAGTTTGAACCGCTTCCTTAATGTCTGTGACATGTTGGTTCATCGTCAAAAAATTAATTGAAAAGGGAAAGCTTAAGAAAAGTTCCTGCTGAGCTGGAAGCAGAAGTTTAAGCCTCTCAGTTATAGTTTATTGTCATGTTATGCTTCATAACAATAACTGCTTTACTTCTAATTAGCTTCGATGCTGAGGATCTTCACTTTGGGGGGGAAAAACAACAACTTTATTTTGGCAGATGCTCTTTCTGCATTTTTTCAACAAGCAAAACTTCACAATAAAAGCCTAAAAAATAATAATAATAATAATAATAATAATAATGGGACCGGTTGATTACCTGGCAAAGAATCTAAAAACAACTTTGGCTCGTGGCTGGAAGTCATTTTTGTTTTTCTATCGGCACCTATTGTGAGCGCCGGTTAATGCCAGAAGTAAATCTGGGCCGCGCAATTAAGAGTGTGAGTGAGAGAGAGATGCAAGCTTGTGCTTTTCCAGTTGTAAATACCACATGTACACAAACACAGGAAGTCTTCCAGGAGGAAGTGTGGCAGAGCCGGAGGTCACGGCCACCTGGGAGGCGGCCATTGTGTGTGATTGATGTTTCCATGCAAACAGAAGCTGCTTACGCGCCCACGGCCGTCATCTTTTATCTTGGAAATGTGCACCGAACCTGCTGGATGAGCTGTGTGTGTGTGTTGCAGCATAACATCTCCCTGCTGACAAATAAGCATTAAAAAAAACTCCCAACTGTTGTGTTTTTTTTTCTTTCCTGCACTGAAGGTTTACTGTCTTCTGCAGCTGCTTGTGCTTCAGATCTCCTGAGGGCTTATAACCATAACCTGTTAAGCCCCCCCCCCCCCCCCCCCACTGCTTTATTATAATCATAACTTTTTGTGTTGTTGTTTTTGCCATTCGAAATAAATGAACCTCTCACTGCCTAAATCAAGTCAGAGTACAAATGCTGAACGTTCCTTAGGCAGAAATATGAAAACACACAAGCGGCGCGTTATGTTTCTGCAGCAGTGATATTTATATTACAGACACTGTATGTTCCTCAGAGGGCATTATAATCACCTGTAACAGGTAAAATATAAGAGACATCAGGGAGACATGATGGACACAGGATGGACATGTGCAATAGATGTCATGTGACCAGAAATAAACACATAGATTAATAACACAGACAATCAATATGACAGAAATGATTCATATGAGAGAAGTAAAGACAGCCGCAGCACTAAAAACGGCAGAAATAATAACAGAAACATGATTGCCCCTCATAATAACAGCAGCAGTGGATATACTAGAATGACAGTGATAGTAATAAAAATATGACTCATAATAATAATTGCATAGCCACAGTCCAGTTCATCCATTGAAACCTTTTTTTTAGCTCATGTTAATGTAAAAGTATTTGTTGTTGTTGCTGCTGCTGAGATTGTTATTATAAGAACATTCGGGAAATAAATAAATCAAACACGTTTCTTTACCTTTCTGCTTGTTATCGTGTCACGTGACTTGTTGCCGGAAGACAACGGTGATGTCAGCAGCTCTGTTATCTGAAGGATGTGCAGTGAAGGAGACTTCTCTCAGCGAGTCACAGAAAGACGGGATTACATTTCATTTAGCTGATGCTTTTATCCAAAGAAAAATATGTGTTTTTAGTTTGCGGCGGAAGATGTAGAGACTTTCTGCTGTCCTGATGTCAATGGGGAGCTCATTCCACCATTGAGGAGCCAAGACAGCAAACAGTCATGACTTTGTTGAGTGTTTAGCTCGCAGTGACGGAGCTACAAGCCGATTGGCAGAAGCAGTGACGGAGCTACAAGCTGATTGGCAGAAGCAGTGACGGAGCTACAAGCTGATTGGCAGAAGCCGAGCGGAGTGAACGAGCTGGGGTGTACGGTTTTACCATGTCCTGGATGTAGATAGTTGAGCTGCTGCATTCTGGATGAGCTGCAGAGGTCGGATGGCAATAGCAGGTAGACCTGCCAGGAGGGAGTTACAGTAGTCAAGGCGCGAGATGATTAGAGCCTGGACGAGAACCTGTGCCGCCTTCCGAGTGAGAAGAGGACGTATACTCCTGATGTTGCGCAGCATGGACCTACAGGATGTTGTGCAGCATGAACCTACAGGAACGTGTTGTTGCGGTGATGTTGGCAGTCAGGGAGAGTTGACTGTCGAGTGTCACACAAGGTTCCTGGCAGTCGGGGTCGGGGCCAACACTGAGTTGTTGAGGTTAATAGTCAGGTCGTGGGTGGGAGAGCCTTTTCCTGGAAGGAAAAGTAGTTCAGTCTTCATCCACTGAGAGATGTCAGTCAGATAGGCACACAGTGTACTTTTATCCAATACTTACTTACTTACAATAGACTCCTTTTTAACTCTTCAACAGAATAACTTTGAAGTGTTTTGCATTTTCTCACTTTGCCATGTCCAGCTAACACTTAAAACAATACAACTAAAACATGTCTGCTGGGGAAAAAACAACAAACACCAGTATATCAGATCTTAATAACAATTTATTAAAAATAAAAACATTTTAGTTTAGTTTGCATACAATGTTCATTTATGTTTATGAGATGCCAGTGTAACTCCCGTCCGTCAGACCTTTCGTCGTTGTAGTCCAGACAATACTGCTGATGCACCCCCCTCCCTCCCTCCTCTCTACCTCCTTCTGCTTCATGGATCGTGGTTATCTGGATCATGGACCATGCCTACTACTCATTATATGAATAATTTCTGTCATTCATTGAATCTGCTGTAACTCCGTTACGTTATTCATTCTGGCCACATGACATATATTGCTTCTGTCCATCTGGGGAGAGGGATCCTCCTCTGTTGCTCTCCCTCAGGTTTTTCCCCTTTTTTCCCTGTGAAAGGGTTTTTACTATCTTTATTTGGGGGTGTTTTTCCTGATCTGATGTGAGGTCCCGGGACAGGGATGTTATGTGTACAGATTGTAAAGCCCTCAGAGGCAAACTTGTATTTGTGATGTTGGGCTATATAAAAGAAACTGAATTGAATTGAATACGTCTCCACCAGCTTTTTTAGCCAACACAGATTTGCTGTGAAACGAAAGAGAAGAGGACAAGACAATGAAATTAAATATGAAATGATCTTGAAGAAATGACCGTAAATACAAAGATTGACATTGTTTTTTTAAATGAGGCAATCCCCAAAGGAAGCTCACAGCAAATATTTTACACATCAACTTACCTGTTTGGCATCTTGATGCTCCCTCTGCCTTCTTCTGGAAGGGTTGACGTATCCTCAGCAGCTTGAGAGGTGCAGCACTGCAGCTATAAACACACGAGAGGGGACTGAATGTCAGTAGACAGCAATATAACGCTCACATTACTTAAAAAAATTATAATTCAATTGAACTGGACAAAAAAGAAACGATTGTATGCAGTAACTGATTCATATGAAACTAATTAGCTTTAAAGTTAATCCCATGCAGTGCCCATGCAGTCAAAGGAGCATTTACAGTGTTTGCTATTTTACTGTCCTCTATGCACATTAAAACAATACAACACTGTCAATCCTCCACATTGAGCTCTCTTCCCCACATTGTCGAGTTTGATGTTAGCTAGTTAGCCTTATTTTGGCTGAACTGTGCGGCACATTTAAGCTAACCTTCAACTAGGTCACGTTAGCCTTCTGCTATTCAGTATTTCAAGACAAAAAAACAACTGCAGTGTATGTTTAACAACAATATAAAAGGTACCGTAAAAGTCGGGTTAAAAGCCGCTACCACCTTCGGTCAGTGTCCCCGTTAGCTCTCCGCTGTAGCCAGCTAGCGCTCCGCTAGCTCCCCGACAACCACCGAAGGTAGCGGGACCAGCCCCAGCTCGACACCCGACGCGGGCAGAAGGGACGCGGGCAGTAGCAGCAGCAGCGGGGAGCTAGCAGCAGCGCTACTGTTTCAGAAGGGATTTAGAGAAATTTACCACAGTCTTTCGAGAAGTGCAAGACGGCGCGGTGAGGAGACTCCTGATCCTTGAGAGGAGAAGGAGGTGGGCGGAGCCTCACAGTACAGAGTAGTTTCCAGAGTACTCTACGTCTTGTAGCAGTGTACAAATACATCAACACTGGGTTTTTTTTCACTCTGGCTGTTGTTGTATTACTCTGAAAGAGTAAATGTACTTTGACACAGCATGATTACACTGAAAAGTTTAACTCTGATTATTTACACCAACACTGGGCAAGACATTGGTAGTAATTACTCTTGACGTTGTTGAAATAACTCTGGAAGAGTTTATACAAGAGTTTACTGTGCAGAGATTCGTGCTGCTACCTGTGTTTCAGATTGGGGAAACGAGAGGATCAGTTGGGTGTCATCAGCATAGCTATGCTAGGAAAAGCCATGCGAGCCAATGACAGAGCCGAGAGAGTTGGTGTACAGAGAGAAGAGGAGAGGACCCAGGACGGAGCCTTGAGGGACCCCAGTAGTGAGAGGACAAGGTTCAGACACAGATCCTCTCCAAGTTACCCGGTAGGTGCAGTCGTTGAGGTAGGATGAGAAGAGGGGGGCGACTGTAGCTAAGTGATTAGCATGCCCGTCTTTCAATCAGAGGGCTGGAGGTTCGCGGCCCGGCCCGGCCCGGCCCCGCCAGTCAAAGTCGTCGTGTCCTTGAGCAAGACACTTAACCCCTAATTGCACAGTGCCTGAGATACCCAGGTTCTGTGTGGTTTTCTCCACAATGTTATCAGACTCTCATAATAACAGTGTGAGAAGGATGCACGCCAACGGGGACGAGCTGCAGCCTTCTCCCTCAATACCGGACAAATTATAAAAACAACTGTTGTCCCCCCCCATCAGTCATGCAGACACAAAAATAAAAACAGGCGTCTTGCATGCGGCCGGCGTTGATGCTCCAGGTGAGCAGTGAATACATCGCCGGAGGACGACAAGAAGGGACCCATAACTCATCCACCGTCGACTCTCAACCACCCGCTTGTCCATCACGCGAGGCCAAGAAATAGAGCTGCGGCAGCATCCCGTTTCATCTTCATTGAGTCTGTCCGGTCCTCCATGCAGTCAGAGGATTGGGACGACTTTTATTTTGAAAGTCTTGAGACCGGCAGGCGGTTCTCATGCAGCAACTTTTGAGCATTTGTGAAGTTTTCTTATGGAAGCTAAAATAATTTTGCTACAGTCAGAATCGGAAGTGTTTTTTGGTACGTTGAGCATACGAGGAATTTGACTCAGTGAAAGGTGCATAACAATAAGCAGACATAGAAAAACAACGTAAAAAAAGGTAAAAAGGTAAAAAAATGTAACATTTGAACATTTAAAAATCTAAATACCGTACTTTTCGGGTTATAAGCCGCTCCTACGGCTGATCAGTGTCCCCGCTGTAGCAAGCTAGTAGCGCTGCTAGCTAGCGCTGCTAGTAGCGCTGCTAGGTAGCGCTTCTGCTGCTACCGGCCACTGCTGCTGCTACTGCCCGCTGCTGCTGCTACTGCCCGCGTCCCCTCTGCCCAAGTCGGGTGTCGAGCCTGGTCCCGCTACCTTCGGTGGTTTTCAGGGAGCTAGCGGAAGTTAGCGGGGAAGTGACGGAGCGCTAGCAGGAGCCCCAGCTGGCTACAGCGGGGAGCTGTCGGGGACACTGACCGAAGGCAGTAGCGGCTTATAACCCGAAAAGTACGGTAAAAAAAAAAAAAAATCCCATATAACACTTTTACAATTTTGAGAATATGTTGGCAGCGTTACAAACACAAAAAATTACTCTCAACAATCGAGAAGTTTTTATGGCGAGTTAGTGGATCAGTCAGATGGATGGAGGTCATGTGACCTCCATCCAGTGGCGGGCAGTGCATTTTCTACCTAGGCCTGCTTAAAGTGCAGACGGCTGCAGAAGGAAATGACATCAGATGTTACATCATGAGGACTTTGAGTTTCACCACACTGACAGTCAACTAGCTCGCATCTTCTGCAGCTTTTGACCATATTGCATGGTCTTCACGGTACTCCAGATCCAGAACTTTCCTCACCGATACTACTCTACCTTTCTCATTGTGTCATATCATTATGTAGGTCCAGACTAGTCTTTGTATAAATATACTTTCAGGTGAAATTGACTTCATTTTATAAAGTAGATCAAGAAAAATTTGTGTTTTTATAATTTTTCTTTTATATATTTTTATTTGTATTATTATTATTACACTTTTTTTCTTTGACAACAATCATTAATAAAAAGACAATATTATGTTTTTATTATAAACATTTTAAATAAGGATCAGCAGGACATTTGATTAATTATAAACTTTGTCAAAAACACAACATTAACAGAAAATATAAATGACCATAAATAACCACCATAAAAACAACACAATTATACAAAATATAAAAACAGTATTGTGAACATTAAATGGGAAAGTTCACCCCAAAATCATATTGATCAAGATGTTCAGTTCCACCATCTGGACGAGAAAAGAAATTCATTTTACTTTACTTATTTATTTTATATTGTCTGTTCATCATATTTAGGGTCCGAGCACTGACGTAGTCAGAGCAGAGGACCCTATTGTTATTCAAATGTTTATTTTTTTTGTTCGTCATTGCGCAGGGAAAAGAGGTGCTTGGGCTAAACCT